>JBDFRD010117374.1:0-13032 GCA_039654405.1 Bullina lineata
TCTACTGTGAAATTTGACAGACAGACAATTCTCAGGAAATCAACAAGACAAATGTTTTAATTTTTCTTATTTTTTTTTAAATTTTCATTTCTCCTCCTTTGCACACCGAATCCGACAACACACCTCCACACGCGAAATCGAAATAATCCAATTCGATTACGATACTTCCGCTTCTTGAATTTTGGACGCTAATATAGGATTCTACCCACTTACACTATGATCTGCCAAGGCCTATCCACATTTCTTACCCACTGCTTGCCCGCACTCGCACACATACACACACACACACGTCCGTCTTCTCTTGCGTGAGCAGGCCCTTTAGTCTTTAGTATTATGTTATTTGTTATGACAAGGTTTTGTAACACTCAAATGCGTGACAACCAACAGACTTTTAAGTAGAATCTAGATCTAGTAAAGTGAAAAAAAAAAATTCATTATATCTACTGTGGTATTTAGATAGAATCTAGATCTAGATCTAAACCAAGGAACATTTGTCCTGAATTGAATTTAAGCAGAGCTATTGAAAACTAGATCTAGATCCTAGATCTACATCTAAATTCTAAAGAGCAGCACAATCTACTGTCGAATCCATCTGTTGGTTGTCACACTGGACATTCTAATTTATAGCACAATTTGCATACTTTAGCCAGTTTCTATTACATTGTATTAGCTTTTTGCCCTGTGAAGCTTAATATTTATAAAATAAGTTAAATACAATCAACCTAGCTGTCACAATTCATAGTTTGAACAGTCTTTTGACTATGTCCAGCATGACAACCATCAGTTGATTTACCTTGGGAAAAAATTAGTTGCTCTCATGTTCGATGATCATGAACTAGAGAGAGAGTCTAGATTCTATCTTTTAAAGTTTGTTTTCAGATAGTGGATTGGATGTATAAACATCCTGCGAAACTTCATTTTGCTCATTGCATTTTTCATTTTTCACACTTTATTCCATTTTATATCATGATCTTTTGGCACAGTCGCACATACAATTTGGTATCAAACTGAAACTAAACAGCCAAAACAGAGTAAGATGAGGCATAGATATAACAAGATAGCCGTCTACTACTGAGTCAACAATTGATTGAAGCCTGTGACAACTTTTTAATAGAATGAAGTATTTAAAAGTGAACCTTAAAATATAATGAGATTAGTTTTACTTTATCTTACAGTACAGCATCATCTTGTGACTCAGCAGACAGGAGGACCGTAGATCCGTACATTGGTCAAAAGGATTTTGAAAGTACAGATTTGACAGTTATTAATTTTATTAGTTTTCTTCCTAACAGGTGCCAAAATGAAGTCCAAACCAATGAAGTGGAAATCAAGGGCAAAAATTCCACCGTCAAAATCTCTGAACCGAAAAGACAAGAGGAAAGCAGAAAGACAGCTGAAAAAACAACGAAGAGATGCCTATTCTCATCGTAAATTTGTAAGTAGTAAATTAATAAGTGAATGGCCTACTTAATTTGCCAGCGGAAGCTTTGATGGCACAGTGTCAAATAATGTTATACAAACGTGCTAAACTTCTTTGACGTTGTTAATTTAGAAGTGATTATTATAATTTAAAAAGAGAATCTTATCAGCCTTAAATATAAATAAAAGAACTTAAAGAACTGTTTCTGGATTTGAATTAGCGATTAGTGTTAGGAAAAGCTCCTAATTTTATAAATGTATTGTTATTTATAATTATGTTTGTTCTTTTATCTTACATTTTTCAGGATCTAATCAAATCTCTGAAGGATGTAGACACAGCTTTCAAGTTCAAAGCAAAAAGTGCAAAGAAAAAGGAGGAGCGAAAGAAAAAGAAAAAGAAGAAAGAAAGAATACAGAAAAAGGAGGAGATGGTTCAAGAAGAGGTAGATGGGGCAGGCTCTTAAAAAACTTCCAAAAAATTTTTAAGTCTAAAGTAGTCAATGCTTGTAATGTGACATTAAATCTGAATGAGGTTGGGGTGGGAAAATTAAATCGATGTTAATGAATAGAATATTATACTGCATTTATGGTCTGACACATGGTAAACTCAACTTTTTTGTTTGATGAGCATGATGGCAATATTAAACAGAAGTTTTCTCCCAACATCACTTTTCAGTATTGCTAATATCGTTGATATCAGATTTAAGAAATTTGGTAATTTGGAAATTATATTAACTGTGACGTATATTTTTACAATATAACAACTCTGCTGATCTTCTTCAATTCTGGTCAAAGAGGAGCTGAGTTTCACACCTTCATTGCAACCTTAACTTAGTGTCTAATTAATATATTTAAAAAATTGTGATTCAAATGTCTCAGGGTTCAATTAATACTTCAGTGTGCTACTAACTCTCAAAGCTATGACTTTTTCAGAAGGTATTGTAAGGCATGAAATTCAATCTCTTTTTATTTTGTAACATTCTAATATTTAACAACTGTTAATAGTTAATTTAATATGTTGTGCACCTATATTTCCCAATTGACTTGGAGATCTTCTCAGCATTAGTCAAGCTCCATTTAGTCTCCCATTTATCAAGCATTTTTTTTTTTTTTAGTCTCTCTCCCCAAGCAAAGTTGAGTTTTCCTTTGACAATCTGTAGTTGATAACATCCACACTTATATACTCACTTTAAATATTATGGTGTCATTCATTCAGGCAGAGACTTCTAGGATTCAAGGCCTGAGACTTGCTATCCAGAAAGATGAAAAGGAATTAAAACAGCTGGAGAAGAATCTCAATTTCAGGAAGAAAAAAGGGAAAGTGAGCATACCCACTTCTTTCACTTCTGATGGGTTGGATTGTATCCTTTTTCTAAAAATGCATACATTCAGTTAAATAAACAAGTGTAAGCTATTGATAACATTGATCTTCATTCCATTCCTTCCTTGTCTTTGCAAGCACAAAATTATAAAGAATTTTTCTTTATAGTGACTCATTTTTTATTTTAAATGCGAAAATTGGCAGTTTCCTTAATGTGACTTAGATATTCTTGATGCAACGGACCCTGAGAAGATAAAGGACTTTGAAGATATTGCCCCAGGATATGACAGCGCTGGGTCAGAATCTAGCTCTGAACTTGAAGATCTTCTTGGAGGAGATGATGAATCAGGTTGGCATTCTGTTTTGTAACCGTGTTGTATCATACTCAAGAGCAGTCCACATTTGCATGTTTCCATTCAATATTGCAATGTTTAAATACTTTGGTGTTTTGTTATTATTAAATAGATTATAATAGATTGATTTTCATTTATCTATAATTTAAACCTTTAGTAATATTTCAGTTCTTTGTGAATATTATTTTTTTCAGTCGTTTTTCCTTCAAAGAGAGTGGGGGGAAAATTTGCAATTTGACTTATGTTATTTCCCCTCTTTCTCCTCCCCATCTCTCATACAGAAAGTGAGGACGACCAGAGCATGTCCCCAAAAACATGGGACCCTGATGCAGAGGTTTCAAAGCCAATCCTCAAGAGCAGCAAAGCAGGGAAAGAAAAGAAGGAGAAAAGGGTTAAGTTTGCAGAATCCAAGGAAGACAACTCTGACCTTGATGATGTGGCGGTGAACTCTTCTGACGAGGAGATTGATTCTGATTCATTGAATGATACAAATGAGCTTGAAGATGAAGAAGAAGAAACCTCGGCATTGTTTGGTAGTCCTGAAGAAGATGATGATGATGAAGACGATGATGGGACTGTACATTCTGAGACAGATTCACCAACAACAATTTCAAGGAAGCGGACCCGATCAGAATCTCCAGAGCTTAAAGAAGATATATATGGACGTTTGCGGGATGCTGATGGAAACATTGTGCAACCAAAATCTGCTGGGGCCTATATCCCTCCAGCAAAGAGAGCGATGATGGAAGCCAATCAGGGCAATGAAGTATTGAGGAAACAACTCAAGGGGCTCGTGAATAAGTAAGTAAATGAGCATTTTGAGTAGTTCCAATAAGTAATGAACTCTAAACTAAAGACTCATATACTATATGCACCCAAATTTTCTAAAAGATAATATGTGGCCTTCGAGCATCTTTTCATAAAATCGCTGTCTATAAAGTTCATCTCACTTTGTATAACACTAATGTACATTAGGGTTATTATTTTCAAAAAATATGTTCCCCACACTGCATAGCTCGAATTGACATTGTTAGTTTTATAAAATAAAGGCATTTGGGTAATTGAGTGATACCACAGCATTTCATGTGAACAGTTTCATTTATTTACCACTGGGTATCAAGAAAGAGCAGATTTAATGTAATATTTTTTATACTGTATATTTTGACATCTGATAAGTAATCACCTAAGGTCCTGTTTGTGCCAAGGAACAAGTTTCTTTATTTATGATTTATCCCTCTAGATTTTGCTGCGTCAGGCAAAAGCAAATGAATATCTTAGATCTTGTTTTTCTATCTTATTGGTGTGGGCCCCTTGTATTGTTACATTTTTTTCTTTTTGAATTTGCATTCGTATTTAAAATGATTTAATAATAAACTGTAGTCAGGCTTGTGTATCATTCCGCTTTCACAAACAAAATTATCTCCCTTTCTGCTGATCAGAGTGAGTGAAGGCACCATCCATCCAGTCAGCTCTCAGGTGGAGTCACTCTACCTGAAGCACAGCCGTGCAGATGTCAATGAAACGTTGACCACTCTGATACTGGAGGCTGTGGTTTCACCTGTTCTTTCCCCTGAGCGTCTTGTGGCTGAGCTGGCTATGCTGGTGGCTATACTGCACAGTAATGTTGGCCCTGAAGTTGGTAGGTGTTGTTGGTTGTAATCTTAGTGGTTAGTATGTACAATTTTATTTCTCATTAATTTATAATGCGAATAAAGGGTATTTTTTTATTTTCATCTTCATTTTCTTTCTTCTTCAGCATAACAGCTTCCTCATAACAATTGTTAGGTTTTCCTGTGGATGTTAATTTTTGTTCGTTCCACGTTTAATACTCAAATATTTTCTTCTTCTTTAAGGTGCTTTCTTTATTCAGAAGTTTGAAAAAAGATTTGGCTGGCTTTGATTTTTGTCATATTTTTATAATTTTTCATGTTCATTGTCGTTTCTCTTTTTATTACATTCACTCTTACTGTTGTAATGTTCACTGAATTTAGTTTCCCTGTACAATTCAGTTGAATTATTGTTTACATTAAATTTTCATTAAAGAATACGGTATGTGGCTCATACATTGTCACATAAAAGAATTTGATTTGATATAACATACCAAGGCATGCTCTGATTCCGAGTGCTGTAAAATAATTGGAAGCAAATGTGTCTCTCTTGAGCAAAACTATTAAGTTAATTGAGATGTCATGTGAGATATAAACATTTTCTGTTAGATTATCAAAGTCAATGTACTCAATACTCATATCAATTGTTAGGTTTTCCTATGGATGTCAGTTTTTGTTCGTTCCACGTATAATACTCAAATATTTTCTTGTTCTTTAAGGTGCTTTCTTTATTCAGAAGTTGGCAAAAAGGTTTGACGAATTGTCACTAGAGGAAAACTATGGTAATGGAAAGCAGATGGAAAATGTTTTGCTTGTGATAGCAAATATTTACAACTTTAGGGTAGGTTGTTGTAAAGTTATAAAAGTATAAATTTATTTATTAGAAGTTCATATTATATTACTTAATATCATACAGTGTTGTTGGAATTAAACATTTTTGATACATTTTACGTGACACTAGGAAGCACTTGTGTATTTTTTTTTATTAAACAAACAATCAAGTGTTATACATGTAGTTTATTCTACTTGCAATTTTTTTTTAATCATCTGCTGTCACACTGCGTGTCCTTGAACACCTGAGGCATTTACTGTTTTCCTTTGCTGTGATCTTTTTCTAGTTGTAATGATTAAATGTGTTTGATTACAACAGTAGGGCAGTGGACTCTAATCTTGGCTAGTTTTGGTTTAATATTAAATAATAATAATTCTTTACAAAGATAGTTTACATGCACAATTTTATCTCCCTTCATCTTGGTATGAATTTGGCCCTAGTGTATTCTCAATTTAAGGATGAACATTTTTAAATAATTGTGGCGCGGTGGCTGAATGGTTAGAGCGTTGGACTCCTAATCCTTGTGAAAGACACTTTACACCATTTTTCCTCTCCCC
Organism: Bullina lineata; assembly: GCA_039654405.1. Classification (NCBI taxonomy): domain Eukaryota; kingdom Metazoa; phylum Mollusca; class Gastropoda; family Bullinidae; genus Bullina; species Bullina lineata. The sequence goes on from JBDFRD010117374.1 coordinate 6,090, forward strand.
ACCCAGATGTGAATTGGGTACCGGCATATTCTGCAGGAGAAGTAAACCTTCGACGGACTAACGTTCTGTCTAGAAGATGATGTCAAAATCATCTGTTCCGCTTCACGCTACCGAAACCGGGATAAGCTCTGGCCTCATTGGCCTTGAAGAAACTTTACTTTTACTACTTACTTATTCTGAGTTTAAGGTTTAACTTTTTTGAATAATGCTCAGTGGACTTGCTTTATCTCTCAACAGGTTATTCATTCTAAAGTGATATTTGACATCATGAAAAGACTGACAGATCAATTTGGGGAAAGAGACATTGAACTTCTTTTGCTATTGCTCAAAAGTAAGTACATCATCATTCAGAACGCATGTTCCTTATGCCATCAATGGATTGTTTATATTCTAATATTTCTTTTAAATGCTTCAGCGCCGCTGAATTGTGCCAGGACATTTGTGAAACATAAGGGTTTTATTTGTTTTATTTATGTAGCAAATGGTTAAAAGTGATGTGAACATTACTTAATTACACTTTGTAGCAATATTTCCTGCAGTTTTCAGTTCCTTATTATTTTAGATACTTTTTACGTACTTATTAATGCTGGTTTCTTTTCAAACATGAAAATTACTTGTTTAATGTGTCTGACATTTGAATGCATGAGAAAATTGTCTGTTAGTTGTTTTCTTTTTTGTTATTTTCCAAATTGTTCACCATTGTGCTGCCTATAATTTGTAAAATCATATAAGCTTAGCTTCTACACTATGGTGTCTCACTCTCACATGAGGCCAGCTGGAGAGACTGGCCCAGGACAGAGATAGCTGGAGGAAACTTGTCGGGGGCCAATGCCCCAGTGGGGGTGAAGGGCATGAGAGAGAGAGAGAATAACATGATTTCATTTACTATCAATATTATTGTTCCTTCATTTCTAGCTGTTGGCTTTACCCTGCGTAAGGATGACCCAGTGACGCTCAAGCAGGCAATCCTGGACATGCAAACACAAGCTAGAGCAGTGGAAAGTTCTAGTGGAGAGAAGACCATACAGTCCCGAGTTCGTTTCATGCTCGACATTCTGATGGCAGTGCGCAACAATAACATGAGGAAAATACCCAGCTACGACCCCACTCATCTTGACCACTTGCGGAAAATTGTCAGGAATTTCATCAGAGGTTATTATTGTCTTGTTATTAATTTATTCAGTATATCATAAGAGTTGGAGGAAAATGATTGTTGACTTTTTCTTGTTCTAAAGGCCAGGGGACAAGGCATGGCAGTGACAGACATTTTATTACATATTACTGTAATATATATGTTATTGTTATACAGTCTACATTAAAGTCTATACATAGAGAATGCTAAATTTATTTTCACAGCTAGATTTGAGCAATTTTTTTTTTTTTTTTTCGAATCAGGGTAACCTTCCCTCTTAACAATTAATAATAGCTACATCATGACTGTAACATGATATAGGCTACATAGATGGAACTTTTTCATTTTTGAATAGAAAACGGGATTATTTCACACTATACAAATGACCATTTAATATAATAAACTGTTTACTTAAAATGCCTATCTGAGCCTATATAAACTTTTCAGGTAGTTTATTTTTTTTTTAAGTCCATGTTTGATAGTATTGATAATTGACAAAGCCAATAGATTAAAACTCAGACTCACTCGTTCTTCTCTAGGCCACAGCTTAGGAGATGACCAGCTCACCATCAGCCTAGAGGATTTGATTAAGGCTGACAAGTTCGGCCGCTGGTGGATTGTTGGCTCAGCCTGGGAGGGACGCGCAGACACAGCAGCAGCTTCCAAAGGTAAATTATGTGGCACTTGTGTATAATATATACAAAAGATATTATATTTTTATTCTTTGCTTTGTTTACTGAAGTGTCTTTACACTTTGAGTGGTGCGGTGGCCAAATGGTTAGAGTGTTGGACTCCTAATCCAAGGGTCCAGGGTTCGATTCTGGGATGTGACCGTGTTGTGTCCTTGGAAAAGACACTACACCATTTTTCCTCTCCCCACTCAGGCGCAAATTGGGTACCGGCATATTCTGCTGGGACAGTAAGCCTACGACAGACTAGCGTCCTGTCTAGGAGATGATGTAAAAATTATCTGTTCCACTTCACACAACCAAATCGGGATAAGCTCCGGCTTTATAGGCCTAATAGGCCGTGAAGGAACTTTACTTACTTACTTTACTTTAGTTTACACTTTGAGCATAGAAGCATTGATGTTGACATGAAGCTAAATTAATGTTAGTCAAGCCAGAACAAGAGTTTCATCATAAAGCAAAATTATAGTAGAGCTTTGTCTCCACGATTAATTTGTCTTTGTTTAGACAAATGTTTTGTAAAATCTTAAATGTCTTCACCTTTTTCATCCTAAATCGGATGTTGTTCTTTAAACTTTGTTGTTACAACTTTGGGGACAAAAATAATCAAAGGATATAAACTGGAGTTTTTGGCATGAATGATGTATGTGTGCAAAATGACTTGCTTTGGATTAGGATAAATCAAAGATTCCATTCCCAAGTTTCATGAGTGTCAGTGGTACCAATTCAAAAGAATTTGGTTTAGATGATTATAACTGAATAAGTAATGAAGATATCACTTTCAATGTGTTTTGTTTTGCTTATTTCTTTATTGTTTCAATCATGTTTTACTCTTCCCAGAGGCCAAATCAAAGACAGAAACAGCGGTTGTTGGCAGCTTCAGCAAACAGATGCTCAAACTGGCCAAACAGCAAGGCATGAACACAGATGTGAGAAGGCACATTTTTTGTATCCTGGGCACCAGCGAGGTATGGACCTGTTTACAGCATAACAATTTTTCTCTTTTATCAAGTGGATTTAAATTCTACATATTTATGTTTGTCGTTTTGAGGTCTAAGTGTTGTAGGTGTATAAAATAGAAAATGAAAAATTGAATTTTATTGTAGTTTCAGTACCAAAAGATGAAAAAAATAAGTGTTATAGGTGTATAAAATGGAAAATGAAAAATTGAATTTTACTATAGTTTCAGTACTAAAAGATGGAAAAAACAAGTGTTATAGGTGTATAAAATGGAAAATGAAAAATTGAAGTCTGTTGTAGTTTCCTTACTAAAATATTGAAAAATAAAAATAAATGTTTCCTTTTTCTTTCCCCTAGGATTATGAAGATGCCTTTGCAAGATTACTTCGTCTGGGTTTGAACCGGAGCCAAGAAAGGGAAATCATCCATATCCTGCTTCACTGCTGTCTGAATGAAAAGCAATACAATCCTTTCTACAGCTACTTGGCTCAGAAGTTCTGCACATTTGATCGTAGATTCACGGTAAGAGGTTTTTAAAAAATCAGTTGTCTCGTCCTTATTGGGAGGAGTTTGTCTTGCATTTTTTTTCCTCGTATAACCCATTGAGTATGTGTCATAAATAATTTGGCATTATTATAGCATCGAGGTGACTTGTTGTGGCATACTAAAGCAGTTTACATCGATACAATCATGCCAATTAAACTGATCCGGAATTCCCAATCTTGATGTATCAAATTTGAAATTTGGAGGTGGGGTAGGAAGAATAGCGTAAAGTGTCTTTTCTTAGGACACAAAACGGTCATCTCCCTTGAAAAGGACTCCAGTGCTCTAACCATTCGATTAACCTAATAAATACAATAGTTCACATTTTTACTCTTCACTGGCACTTACTATTCCGTGTATGTGCAGAGTTGACGCTGTGTTATAATTATAACATTGACTTACTTCTCTTCCTCCAGATGACTGTACAGTTTTCCATGTGGGACAAATTCAAGGAAGTAGATAAGATGGACAAAGCAACAAGAACGAAGCTTGGACACTTTCTTTCTCACCTTGTCCTGAGCAAAGCACTGTCCTTATCTATTCTCAAGGTAAAAAGTTTGACATTTTTCTAACATGCACTTCATTCCAACTCATTTAGCTTTATCGGCTTCCAAAATAAGAGTAAGTAGTGAGTTTTAATTGTAGATTTTTTATGGTGTTTTCATTTGTGTCAGTGTTATGTTAGGTGGTTTATCATTTCAGAATACTTTTTGTTGTTAAAGGTAAATCAGAAAATAAGCATAATGTTTTTTATGACTACAAAAGTAGGGAGAGATGACAATATTAGACTGAATCGATCTTTTTCAACATGTCTTTCCTAGATATGCTGCACACACGCCCCCTCCCCAAATCAAACCCAGTGCATCGAAATAAAATAATATCTTGATATAATATAAAATGTGATATAGTTATCGTTTGACTTGTTGACTTTGGTAAAATGGTGTCTGAGAGGCCTCTTAATTTGTAATTGTTCTTATTGATCCCGATGTATTATTTGAACCTTGGCACTTCTGATAAGTACTGAAAGCAGATACATGTAGTACTTTACAAATGATTTTTTTTTTAATCAAGAGGGTCTGAGAAATTCTGTATTCAAATTAACATGGTTCTGCCTATATACATGCAGCTGAGTATAATGATTCCAGAGTTAATTGTCCTAATTTTTCGTCTGTATCCCCAGGTAATCGAGTTTGGAATGGAGAGCAAGAAAATGATTAGGTTCCTCATTCAGGTCCTCACTGAAGTTTTGACGAGTCCTAATGAAACAACAGTGGTGGAAGTATTCGAACGCATTGCACCTTTCCCAAAACTCAAGCCCCTCCATCAGGGCCTGCAGGTGTTCATGCGGATTCATTTAAAAGACAAACATTCTAGGAATCCAAGTTTATCTGGTGTGCTAATGCAAGAGCGTGTGGAGAAAGCCGAATCTGCCATGTTTAGTCATCAAGCATCAAAAGCTCTTTTGTAGCAGTCTGTAGGCATGATTAATTTTATCATCATCATCATTTAAATGTTCGCTCTGAAGTGTGTCTGTTGAATTTGAAACTGGGGAGATTTTTTTAACAAATGAACAGAAAAAAGTGGATGAATGCTGCGGGGAAGATGAAAGTGGTGAATACAATTAAAAGAAGCTGTCCTTGTGGTTTCATTTTTTTTAAATAGACCTATTTATTTGTCTAGTGGTAGGAAGCTGAGTCAAAGAAGTCAACTTCAAATAAAAAAGTAAGTGAAAGTAAAGTTAATTCAATGACTGTGAGGCTTATAAAGCAGGTGCTTATCCCCGTTTGAGTACATGTAGCATAAAGCGGAACAGATGATTTTAACATCATCTCGAAGTAGTCTAAGACAGGACATTAGGTTTACTAGTTTACTTCCCCAGCAGAATATAATGCTGGTACCCAATTGGCACCTGGGTGGGGAAAGGAAGTTGATTGCCCAGATTTGAACCCAGACCCTGCACCACATTCAAAGGAAATAAATTGCCCTTGAACTTGAAGATAAAATAATAAGAAAAAAAACAGGAGTTCTTATTTGCCTTTGTTTTTCCACTATTTTCAGAGTTAAACCATTTATTACTGATTTTAGGTAGGTAAGACCAAATAAGCTCCTCTGGGGAGAATCTGGGACCTCTCCATTCACCACACTATCCCTTAATCATTTGATCAATGAGTTAATGACATACATGTATTCGTAGCTTGCTTCTATTTTTTGTCCACACTTACTACCATCTGATCAGTGCCAAGAAAACATTGCATGTATAAAGTATTATATAAAGTGTAAAGTAACTCATCCACTTCATGTTTGAATGTCAGTTTCCCCACTTTGTTTTAATTGTTTTATGTAATTGTTCCTCTGATTTAACATGTAATCCATAGTACGAATCTTACTATGAAAAATATGACATGAATTAAAACTGGGTCTGTAAATAATTTATGTTTGTTGTGCTTGTTGTTTTTTTCCGTTGTAACTTGGTTGTCTCTGGCATTTTTTCTTGTACTATTGATAATGTGAAAATGATTTAGTAACTTAGAGTACAAGACAAGTGGACTGCTCGGAATGTTTTTATTTATGAAAAGCTACACATATATATGCAAAAAGTAAAGGTGGGTACACTGAATGCAATGAGACGAAGATGAGGACAAAGTGTTTTGTCTAGGTTTTTCCTTCTTTTTGACGATTCTTGTCTCAGCATCGTTATCTATCACTAGTCTGAACACCTGTAGTTCAGAAGCCTTGAAACTCTTCATCTGTTTCTGAGAAGTCTTTAATTTTCCAATGGTGTGGAAAAATATGAAATTGGTTAGTAATTTTTAAATTTATTTTGCTTTTTGTAGATTGACTGAAACCGTGCAAAGGTGATGCATGCAGCTGTCTTGCACAAGGCGCTCAATGTCTTAAGTTCGGATCTCTCTTAGGGTGACATTTTTTTTTGTAATGAGGCATTTCAAGAGGGCATAAATGCTTGTTGTTTATAAAACACCAGCTTGACGAGTCCTCGGTTTTATTGCCTACTTATTCTTAGGCCAAAAGGAAAGAATTAAATTTTAAATGGAAACTCAAAGAAGAAAAATTGAAATTGCCGTCCCATTCACATGGCCCACCCTAGCTCAATGCATTCATTCATTCATTTATTTATGTCCTTCGCCCCCACTCGGGCACTGGCCGCCGACAAGTTTCCTCCAGCCATCTCTGTCCTGGGCCAGTCTCTCCAGCTGTCCCCGTGTGTAGCCCATCTTCGCAATGCGATAGTTGTCTCAATCTTTCGTGGACACTTTAGACTGTGGTGTCAGGTGCGCTGATACTAATATACAATGGCTTCATAGACCGCTACCACGCTTTCTTGCATGCTAACCTTGACCCTCTAGGGTAAGGTGGCGAGGACCCATACAGCTCAGTTATAGAGTCGATCCGCACCGGGTTGTTTCAGACAGCCTCAGTCTGCCTTTTACTGATGGCGATCCAGACTTGGATGACGTCCCTCCTTTTCCCATTGTCAAGAAGACCAGATGAGGACGACAGCCGTCTTTATGAAAGTAAAAAAAAAAAAAAAGTAACAGTAAGGGAGAATGCTTCCAATGATAAGAACGTCACAAAACAAAACAAAATCGAGACGTATCGA
>JBDFRD010117485.1:0-13032 GCA_039654405.1 Bullina lineata
AACGTGCGTAACGTACACACGGGATCTCCGATTTTATAGCTCATCTCCAATAGAGCTTGGCATTCAGACTCCGCACAGTAGGCCTATTAATAAGCATAGCTTAAGTTAACCCAACTTCATAGCTGCTTCACATTGTGCACACGGAGAAACGTGAGTAGTGTGTGATCCTTAGCCTCTTTGATTTGTAACTTACATCATGTTTGAAAGTTAAATTTCTTATGTTAGTATTAGTGAGATTTCTTTCACAAATCAAGCTTATACTTATAGGCCTACATGCATCACAGGCAGCTAGTATAGGTCATATATTTCTGACATTGTCTTTTTCTTAATTTCAGAGCCATACGCACCACCAACATAACAAGACAAGACTAAGACAACCAATAACAGCATACTACTTTTCACAGCAGCTATAATAAAAACCCATAAAAATTGACTGTGAAATAATAAAATTTAAAGCAATATAATAACCTGTCCTGTCATTACTAAGATGTGTGTGTCGAATGTGTCTATAATGTTTCATGTTTGTTCAAACCAGTTTACTTTTATTGTATAAATTTCATACAAGTTTTTATGCATGAGAACATGAGTTGAAGTTTCATCGCACTTGGCCTCACCATAACATCATAGTAAAGTGGACCCTTAACCTTAACCAAGACTTTACTGAATATGGGTAACTCAGGTGCCTAGTTCAAGCGAAAGGGCCGACTTGTTAATAAAGTTCCTTCAAGGCCAAAAGAGCTGAGCCTATCTCAGTATCAATATTGTAAAGCGTGGCATATCTTTTACACCATTTTCTAGACAAAACATCAGTGTGTTGTAGGTTTACTTCTCCAACATTTTGGTGCCCAATTCACATCTGGGTGGGGAGAGAGAAAAAGTTCTATGAAGTGCCTTTCCCAAGGGCATGATATAGCTTATGTCAGGATTTTTGACTTGGGAGTCCATCTACCTGGGCATGATACAGCTTATGTCGGGATCTTTGAATTGGGAGTCCATCTTCCTAACCATTCAGCCACAGTGCCACCTGCCGTATGAGACAAGACTATGAAAAATGGACTATCCACTAGATCTAGATCTATGCCTCAACATTTGAAACCACTTTCAAAAGGTTAGCACGAGTGTGTGGTCAATTATTTTATCTAATACAAAATAAACTGGATTGACAGATCTTGTAAGGATTAGGATATAAGAATGTAGGCCAATGCACAAGCCTTTCACTCTAAACAAAAACACTGAGGAAAAGAGAAGACGTGTAAAAACAAGTTTTTTTTTCAAAACTGTTGTGTTTAATTTTTCATTGTTGTCTCAACAGCATCCACTTAGATCTAATCACTTAGTCAGTAATGAGAAATAATTGTCAATGATGGTGTGAAATGTAAAAGCAAAATGAGAACATGTATAATGAGAGGGATTTTCTGTTCCAAAGAAAATAATACAAAAGAAAGTCAAAACTACCATGACATTATCTTACATACGCATGTACATATAAACACCACCCTGCACACTTGATGTTTCAAACACATTTTACACTGAAACAGAATTGTATACAGTACACAGTGATGGCAAACAAAATCATTTTCCCATCTCAACAAAACTAGCATAAAACAAATTGCAAATTACATAATTATATAATGATCAACTCATTGTAGATTTACCCCTACAACTGGTATTACTGCACAGCAAACCAACTCAGTGTGGATCTAGTAGATTTACCTCTACAACTGGTATTACTGCACAAACACACACACAGAGTGAATGGTCTATAAGAATCTACCAGCACAGATACAAAACATTTGTCATGGACAGAATGGACTGAACAAAAAAAATATTCCACAAATATTTAAAACATGTATTTGAATACAATGGCAACTGATAGATAACGAATGGACTGAACAAAAAAAATCTTTCATGAATATTTAAAACATGTATTTGAATACAATGGCAACTGATAGATAATGAATGGACTGCACAACAAAATCTTCCATGAATATTTAAAACATGTATTTGAATACAATAGCAAACTGACAGATAATGAAGTTCTTGACATTCTTCTGCTATTTATCAATGGATGAGCACCAAACAAAAAATCCATCATCCTATTGTTCAGGCATGTGACTGAGAAGATGTTTGTGAAGCAAGAACTGATGAAATTATTTACCATTCTTTTGGCCATTGCCTTTGACAAGTGAACATTGCTTACTCAGAGATTACCACGCCAGTGCAATCACTACTCTTCATTTGAAATATTACATTGTATTTGGAATAAAGAAAAAAACATTCCAGATATTACATTGTATTGGGCTACACATGGGGACAGCTGGAGAGACTGGCCCAGGACAGGGATGGCTGGAGGAAACATGTTGGCAGCCTATGCCCTGGTGGGGGTGAAGGGCATGAGTGAATGAGTGAGTGAGTGAGATTGATTACATTGTATTAAGGCCTGGATTCAGGAGAAGATGGGACGTCATGCAGAACAATCCAACAAAAACAAATACCATACATACTACATTAAAAAGCTTTATCTGGCTGTATCATCAACCTCCTTTAATGTGGGACTCCACGTCTTCACACGCTAACAATGGCACTCAAGGTACTTCATATACTGTTGAGAGAGTAACATTGAATTGGGCACGCTGATTTTGGTTATCGAGTTTTGTGAATTTCTTGCGACAAAAATCAGCACAGGAACTGTTCATATGCAAGTCATGCCCAATCAGCACATACCCATTTTGTTTCGCTTGGCTGTGAAGACAGATCTCAATTCTGCATCACAATGAATGTTTCATTGCGCACTGAAATAAAACTCGCTTGCAAAGCTCAATAGCCGAGATATATGTGAATATTTAATATTTCTCGTCTGAAGGCAAGTCAACTTACTTAGAGATTATTACCCCAGTGCAATCACTACTCCGCTGTCTTCCTTTAACATAGGGATGCTAGATTTTTTATGGACACACAATTTCTGTACCTCTGATTAGTCTGATGCATTTGAATGGCCTCGGTCACATTTCACTGTCTAAAAACAGAACAGTAAACAAACTCTATCTCAAATAATCTACATTACTTTCATGGCATTTTTAAAGAATTTTGATTCCCCTCACAAAACAATATTCTCACAGAGGCTTTATTCAGTGTGTATTTGACTGATAAAGATATGCAGTTCTCACTAGTTCACAGGAAATCCAGAGAAATTCTGAACTCTGACCTCAAGCATTGACCATCATCCTTGGAACAATGCTCATGGCCATCAGCTCCTGAAACAGCAGCTTGCAGGCATAAGGGATGCGGATTTGAGAAATCTGAGGAAGAAACCAAAGCTTGTGAGTCATGCTGCATGATCAATAACATAAAAACAAAGTTCCTTCGTTGACTGTTCAGACTTGAAATGGGTTAACCATTCATGGACTTAACAAACAAAAGCTTTCATCAACAACAAAAATGTAACACTTCATATTGACTGCTCAACCCATTCAGCAAACTTTCTCGTATCTTATTCTTACGTACACTTTAACCTCAGTTGGCTCCAGCTTCTGAGATGCTGTAGCCAGGGTTCATAGCCAATTTTCGTGTGAAAATTCAAGGTTTTTCCAGGTTAAGATTTTAGTTTTCAAGGCTACAAATGAGGATTGTTAATATGTGAAATAAATTACAGCGCATGTCTGTGAACCACACGTGCACGTAAAAACCAATGTAAAATTACCGACAATGACCATAAATGTCGCTGCGTTTGAAGGAAGGCTTGGTTCGAACGTTTCCATTGGCTTGGTTTATTAGCGCTTTATTGGGGTTTTTTTTACGATAGGGAGGGGTCTAGCTCTTAATCTTCAAGGTTTTTCAAGGATTTTCAAGGTTACTGACTGTTTTTTAAGGGTGTTAAATTGTTTTCAAGGGTATTCAAGGCCTTGAAAAATGAAGTTGGTTTTTCAAGGTTTTCTCCAGGTTTTCAACATCCGCTACGAACCCAGTACAGCCCATGAGGGCCCACATACCATGATCCTTTTATAATGCAGTCTTCTCAACAAAGATGTGGGGGAAATTTCAATAAAGTGAATGTAAAATATCAAAGATACTCTAAATGAAAAATTAAAAAATAAAAAATAGGAAAGTCGCCTGCATGGCATCCATAATTTAGTGTCATATCTAGAGAAAAAAAGAGATAAAAATTGACTTTTGAGGACTCCTTTGGTTGAAACCAAACTCTCAGTAACTCCAAAATAAACCCCTGGTCCCAAAGATTTCACTTCGCTGTTGTCCACCGTTCCATTTGACTGGAAAAAGAAAAAGAACATACAAACAGGATATACATACCTGAGTTTTATTCTTGCAGGACCTGCACTCGAAGGTTTGGTTTCTCAAGTTGGCAATGGCTATTAATCCACACAGATTGCAAACATGGACTCTGTATGGATCCGAGGCCTCGAAGAGACGCTCACGAAGAAACTGAGCAGCTCCATGAGCAATCTGACAGTCACGCTCCATTTCTCCAAAGCGAAGGCCTCCATCACTAGATAAAGGATCAATGAGACACAGGAAACACCAATCAATGATTTGTTACAAACTTTTTTCTCATGCTATCTATTGGGAGGTGGCTTGGTGGCCAAATGATTAGAACATTGGACTCCTAATCCATGGGTCCAGGATTCGAATCCGGGAGGTTATTGTGTTGTGTCCTTGGGAAAGACACTTTACACCATTTTCTTCTCCCCACCTAGGTGCGAATTCGGCACTGGCATATTCTGCTGGGGAAGTAAGCCTACGACAGACTAGCGTCCTGTCAATGAGATGAAGTAAAAATCATCTGTTCCACTTCACGCTACCGAAACCGGGATAAGCTCCAGCTCTAAGGACCTCATTGGTCTTGAAGGAACTATTGGGAGATATGGTAGAGTGATTCAACTAACAAAGGATAATAAACAGCACCTCATGCAATCAGTTGAAAGTAAGAAATAAGCAACATCAAAGACAACTGCATCTCTGACAGACTCTCTACAATATTACTTTCCAGCTACTTGCAGATGCATCACATCTCAAGCACTCCTAAAAAAATTTCATCTCACCGTGATCGACCCTCCATAGGCTGCCTGTTCAAAATCTGGACAGGACCCCTAGCTCTTGAATGAATCTTGTCATCCACCATATGTTTCAGACGTTGGTAGTAAGTTGGTCCCAGAAACACCTGCGCATTCAACTTGCGGCCAGTGAAACCATTGTACAAGACCTGCCGATATACAGGAATAAAACTAGATTTAAAAGTCTATCATAACCATTAACCATTGTACAAGACCTGGCGATATATACAGGAATAAAACTAGATTTAAAAGTCTATCCGTTTCTTTTCCAAATTGCAATCATGTCATTTTGCTGACGGAATTTTGGAATTGCATAGGAGAGATGTATTTTTCTTTTTTTTTTTTTTTTAAATACAGTAGACAAATTTGAATAAATTAAATCTAGGAAGAACCAAAAGATCCTCCGTGTCTTAAACAACCAGTAGACAGGTCAATCAGAAAACAGCTGATTCGGAAATCGCGCTGAAACAAAAATAAAAAGCGTCCCTTTTTCTCTTCTTTAACTTTGTTCATAAAAAAGCGATGAAACGAAATAAAAACTATTGCTATTTCAAATCATCGAAGTTCGTACCACAGTGTTTTCACTGATTGGCTTCTCGGTTCATACATTGATCTATTTTTAAAATAAGCCCTCGCATACCTTGATTTTATCACTTTTGTCTTTGTTGCATCCTCATTTTTTTTATTTTGGACCTCTTATCCTGACAGGGCAAATTCAAAGTATCAAAGGCAGAATTAAGTTTAACCCTAGCAATGCCCAATGGAATGTGCCAGAACGTCAGGGAAGATTTTTCAAATGTATACACGAGGGGGTGGGACAATTGCACCAAATGATAGTTTTTTGTATTTCCCTTTTGGCATATTTACAAAGAAAATTGGAGAATTCAATTTTTTTTTCACATATTTTGCTTTTTTTTAATTTCGGCGCATTTGTGTAGTTGGGCAGTAGCAGGGTTAACTTTAATAGGAGGTAGAGATGGATGAGAAAGAACGTAAAAATAAGGGAAATATCTTGCATTTGGCATCTCTACTTCAGTTATATCAGCAGAATAGTCTGGGCAGGAAAAGGTTCAGAAAAAAACTGGCACTTTTAGGCATTCTTCAGTTGAACTGCAACTCTCACTAATTGAAAAATAAACCAGTGATCCTGCGGACTTCGTTTTAGATTTTGTCTACTGCACTTCAAAACAAAGAACAAAAAAAAAAATATGCATCTCACCCATGCAACTCCAAAATCGGTGAGAAAATTTTGTGTTAGACGTCTACAGTATTTAAAAAGAAAACAAAAAAAAACCCACAGCTCTTCTATGCAATTCCAAAATCCGTCAGCAGAACAACGTGATATTGGAATCAGCTTGATTAGTCATCAAGTTCAAAGTTTAAACACTGATAATAATACCTCACACCAGAAGGGAGAAAAATTCCAAGGCTGGAATAATCGGATTGCACTTAACAAATACCACTTTGAACAAGTAAGCAGTTATCTTATGAGAAGTGAAGAACATGATCTGCTGTTCTGATTCTGTATGTGTTTTCACCTCGTCCAAAAAAAACACAAGAGCACGCATGGATGTTTCAAACTTCACCAATAAAAATAATTTCATGCAGTTCATTTCCACTACTTTTCACATTGACCCTGCATCTAGGGATTTGTGTGAAAAACAATTAAAATAAAATATATGTTAAAAGGGACAAATATGGGGATCCTTAATAAGGCTAGCGAAGGAAAGGCTGGAATGGAGGAGCTTTGTTGCTGCCCTACACACAAACATTGGTGTAACAGGTTCATGATGATGATATGTTATTAAAAAAAAACAACTGTTTTCTTTCTTACCAATGTTTGTCACTTAGGGTCAATTTGCACTGAACATGATTTAATACAAGGTAAATTTTAACCCTGACACAGTGCAGTGGTCTTCATGTGCTTACCTCATTGCCTCTGAGGTTGTATCCGTATCGTTGAAGCAACTTGGAAATCTTCTGTACGTTGACAGTGTCGTTGAAAGGCGTAGCATCTCCAATCTCTCCTTTGTTGGCAGCAACTTTCCCTTGCAAGCATTCAATCAAGTGACCAATGGTCATCCTGGATGGAATAGCGTGAGGATTGATGATGATGTCTGGAGTGATGCCTTCACATGTGAAAGGCATATCCTGAAAACAAAAAAAATTCACAAGTACAAGAACCTGACCAAATTTTCGGGAGGCAACATATTCAACGGGTACATAAAACATCTGTTCCGCTTCACATTACTGAAACCAGGATAAGCTCCAGCTCTATGGGCCTCATTGGCCTTGAAGGAACTTTAGTTTACTTTTTACTACATAAAACATGATATTCAGGTGCATGATACTAGAATTTCTGACGGAAATGTCGCTACCAGGAAACAATGCGATCTTCTTCAGATAATATTAATAAGTATTTAGTCAACAAAATTAATTCAGCACTATGACAATATCACACATATCACTCAAACAAGTGGACAGTGATTACAATTTACATAATAATAATGCCATTATTTTATCTTGGTAATTTTAAGGTAACAAGTGCCTAGTATCACTCAACTACCCACTCTCTGATTTCTGTTCATACTCATTTATTATAATCTATATGAGGGTACAATTAATAATAAACCGTCTTTCTTTAATACCTAAAAGGAGAAGCATATTTTAAAAAACAATAAAGAGCAACAAATATCAACCCTTTGAACACTTCTGACAATGAACCTGAAAAGTATATTGATCAAGGACAACACCTGTGGGGTATAGACGCATTTGTAATAAAAGTCTTATCTTGCACACTCTAGATCTACCAGACCACTGATTCAACATATACATTCATACACGCATACACTACACACATCGCTCACAACACGGTGGCTGGGGAATAACAAAAATATCGTTTTGCGAGAACATCGCTCAGTCATGATGGAAGAGTAATAACTAAGTAAGATTAACACTGGATAAACAACAACTTCCATTGTTGTCCCAATAGTTCCAATTCTATTTTGTCTCCTGACACTTCTGATAAATTTACATCAGACTCAGATCTGTTTATTGCAGCCCTATGCTCCTCCGGGAACGAAGAGGTTTAAGTCAAGTCAGATCTGCTTATAGAAAACTCAGCCTACCTCTTGTCTGTAGGAAATGCCACACGTGCCCTTCTGTCCGTGGCGACTGGCAAACTTGTCTCCAATTTGGGGCGTTTTCACAGTTCGAACTCTGATCTTACAGAACTTGTAGCCTTCATTGTTAATTGTTACCATGACCTAGGAGTAAAGTAAAATACATTTTATTTTAGAAAAACCTTGAAAACATGATTACAGCAAGTTTGAAACACTTCTCTCACCACAGGCCATTTCATGAAAAAAAGGAAGCAATTTGTTTTTATCTGAATTGTTAGTAATCATACTACTGGTCTAAAATATTACCACCAAAATATTCAGAATGTTATTTCATACTCAAGCAGATATATAACACATCCTGTACATACTACATGCAGGCTGCAATTTCAAAACATATTTGAGCACACATGCAACTTGTTAATAGCTAAACAGTCTTCATGAAAGGAAAAACAATGTGACAATAACATTTTCAACTTCACTCACATCTTTTATTCCTATCTATACGCTATATATTGTGTCACAATAGATAAAAGGTTACATTGACAAATCTTATCTAGTGAAATATGAAACTAAAGCAAATGAAAATATGTTTACACTTACCTGGTCAACAATCCCTGTCTCACTTCTCCTCATGAACACACTTGCATCACGCTTGCTAAATCTCCGAGCCGTGCTATCAAGCTGATAAAAGAATGATGGTTAAAAAAGAATTGCAAGTCAATAAATGAGCCTAACCAATCAAACGCCTTGAATTAACATTCTACATTATCCCATCGACATAATAATGAATTCACAGACCACCAGATTTAAAGCATAGTTTTTGAAACAAACAAATGCAAGTGAACAAAACAGGATAACAGTTCAACAGTTCATCATTTTGTATGTATATTATGTATGGCTCTTTTCGTCTTTCACAGACGATCGAAGCAGCTATATTGCTGCTTTGCCTGGGCAGCCTGTTACTTAGAAACAATGCTTTGACCAGAGGCGCTGTTCCTCTCTCGGTCATACTAGTTTTATTCCAAAGGAAAGACAATGGTCAATACATTTGGAACTAGCCTGACTTGTCATCATTGTCCAATACAATAAAACACCTGTTTTATCTGACATGAAGCAAAAAAAAAAAAATGAACCAAATGAAAATGCTGGAGAGAGAGTAAACTCTTTACAAGTTGCTACAGCACAAGAGAATGCTGTATCACAGCTTACGTAACAAATAATAGCAGTGGTACTTGGAAGGAAATACTGTAATCCACCTCCTGATTTCCCACCTTGTTCAACATTCATTTTCAAACATGTCCTCTTAATAAACAGCTTTTTGCTTTCAAATTTACCTGCTTTACTATTTTTAGGCAGACACAGAGTTGAAGCATTTACAGTGGAGACCGCTTGAGATAAACTCCTTGGAACCAGATCAATGAGTTTATCTTAACCAATTTCAAGGGAAATTTCCAATTAATACAAAACTAGGGGTTGGTAAAAGTGGTTTATTTTAACCGAGATTTTATCTTAAGCGAGTTTATCTTAAGTGGACTCCAATGTACACAGAAACCATGTTCCCGTTACTGCAAATGCCCTACAAACCTCATCATCATTCGGAGGCAGTGAAAGAGTTTTTCCAATGAGAACATCATCACCAGATACTCGAGTGCCAGGAGCAATGATGCCATCTTCATCCAGCTTGTCATAAATTGCTATTCTCATCCCTGCAGCATAGAAGCACATTTATATTTCACTTGTACACTGAAGCATGGACATATAAGTAGATTGTATGTGTATACAAGTCCTGTTCAATACATCTTCTTACTTACAAAGCTTCAAATTAAGGAATTTTATTTTTTACACTGTTACACATTTTGAGAGACAATATGAACTTTTTTAAATACAGTCCAACCTGCCCAAGACGAATACGGAAGGGAAAAAAGTTTTGCACAGGTTTCCATCTAAGGTGGGGTCATTGCAGGGGACATATATTGGGGGAGGGGATGCCCGAGGGCTGCCACAGTCTTAAATAGCCTGGAGTAAATGCTGATTGGTTCTTTGTTGGTGATATCAGACCTGCAAGCATCCAGGACTGGAAAACCGACATTAAATAACCTAAAGAAGTCAGTGATTGGTGACGGGACCACAGACCTGTTTTACTGTCAGTAAAAATCAAAGGCTCATTTTCGCTGGCTAAGATGCTCTGGTTTTCCATCACACGGTATCGACACTCGTGTTTAATCAATCTACAGTTGTGCGCTTCAGTACCAAACTGCCTGCAGCCAAGCACAATTGCTTAATTTTATGGCTCCGGCGGTCTAGCAGAAAGGAGCACAAAGGGATTGCAGTCTCCTCCAAAGATTTTCTTGCGACATTGGTGAAATGAAAGACTTTTCACAGTTCGGCACGTGTTTTAAAGGAGCCTGAGGCTAGTCAATTCCATCTTGCACAGGTGATTTGCTCAGTTGGGAGAGCATTTTGTTTTCCAATAGTGCGTTGGACAGGTTTCCGTTTTATACAGGTCAAATATATAGGAAGGAATCAAGGGGGGAAAAATAAGATTCCGCCTTAGCAGGTTCGACTGTACCTTGAAAGACAACGAGATAAGGACTGTTAAGGACCTTTATAGATTCATTGAAACTGTGTTAAATGATATAGTGAACCTTAAAACCAGGTCATGTACTCAGTTTATCAAAAAGGCCAACCTTATAAGACAGATCCTTGCTTTACGTGTTCATACGTCAGTATTCTATTATTCTGTTGAAGTTCTCGTGTCGGTGTGTTCATACGTCAGTATTCTATTATCTGTTGAAGGTCTCGTGTCGGTATGTCTTTTGTAAAATCTGCTTCACTCACTATCCCACTTTCACAGTGCATCACAAATACTTTACCCTTTATAATGCTTGCTTCTATTCTGATTAACCCTAGAACTGCCCAATGGAATGTGCCCGAGTGCCAGGGGAATTTTTTAAACGTATACACGTGGGGGCGGGACAATTGCACCAAATGATAGTTTTTTTATTCCCCTTTTGGGATACATACAAAGAATATTGGAGAATTCAATGATTTTAACAAATATATTTTGTCCTTTTTTATTTCGACGCATTTGCGTAGTTGGGCAGTACTAGGGTTAAAACAAAATGAGCACAGTAACAATAAATACAAAAAGAACATTAAAATCAGACTGCTAGTGTAATATGGTTTAGTTCCCCTTCACCTGAAAATAACCCAAGAAAGACTTGAATACATGAAGACTTACCCAAAGTGAAGAGGCAAAGAAGACTCAGAAGAATGGGCTTCATGTTGAAGAATTGCCACCCCTTGCTGTTAATCTATTGTTCCTCTAATTCTTCATTGATGGAGATGTGTTCTGAAAAAAATTATAATAGAAAACAGATCCTGATTTAGAATGAGATAGATCACTATTTATTTTTATTTTCCAAAACTCTGGCTTTTATTCAAGATTGCTGTAGGAAACCTACAGTTTTCCAAATGGATGCATGTTATGAGTAAAACAATGAGAAATATTCATTAAAGAGAGTGGTGTAATAGAATAAAGAGTGATAAAAATATATCCACCATGATGCAAAATGATAAATCTGCATAATTCATGAATAACATTAAGTGAAAGCCGGTATTCTTTAGACAAATGCCTTGAGCAAAATGCAAATCCAAAGGTATATTGTATATTTATGAGGGAATGAGGTGTGAATAAATCAATTCCCTAAGACTAAAACGCAGTCACTAACCTCAATCAAGCATTCACAGTCCCGGCATGAACATGACATTTAACATTATTATTATGGGAAGCAGAAATTTGCTTTTTTTGCATGTGTGCATCGATCACAAATTTTGATTGTTTAATTGGCCACTTTAGCTGAAACGTCTTTTTACAATAAGATGTTTTTATTGCTTTATGTGATACATTTCATGTTCCAGCTTACTCCCATGACATATATAAGTGATCTTTTGGTCCTTGACACATGAGAAAAATAACAACACAATACCTTCAGCATATTGCTTGCACTTTGAAAGTTATAATCATAAAATAGACTTGATTCTCTTTTGTCCAACCTGTGCCACTCCCATCCTTCATGAATCACTCATGCCCAGAATACCAACCATCAGAATATTATGAAGTCAGTAGCCACATAGCAAAACTAATCAGCCAAGTGCGTTCCTGTGCCAAATCCGAAGATCCTCCTACCCAGTCTCCTTTAACAAGCTTTAACAAGCAAAAATATCATAACTGAAAGGCCAGAAGTCTCTGAGGCAAAGAATCTCCTTTCTTCAAAATAGAATAATTTGCTTTTAGTCTTTTCCACTGAAAATGTTTTCCTTAAACACAGGTCTTGTAAACCATCTCCAAAACTGTTTTTCGTCTGTAATTTTACTTTAACCTGCTCACAGTCTGTGGATGTCTTTCTTTTAAATCTTCTATTAGGAGCCCTGCATATTTACAAGTATGGACAAAAAATAGAATAACATCTTAGTTCTGATCATTTCTACACAAGGTGGATCCAAAGTTGCACAGGAGAAAGATGCACACAGGCTCTTCTTATTTTAATATAAATTGTACAAAACACACTCAAACACACCTTACAATATTCTATGAATGTTTTAAAATCATAATATATGGTGAGTGCAAATAAAAGCTGATGGGTGAAAACAGAGCAGAACAGACCTTCATTCAAAATGGAAATAATGTCTGAAACATGAGAACATCTGAAGAACTATTAATATATAATGTTTTTATTCCAGTTACTATTCAGGTTCAAAACTTGAAATTATAACAAGGATCGCACAAACAACAGTGGCATTATCAAAGCTCCAAACTATCTGGAGTGACAAGAACATCA
>JBDFRD010117596.1:0-13031 GCA_039654405.1 Bullina lineata
CAAGACGCCAGGCATTGCGGTCTGCTGCCACTGCCTCAAAGCCTGCTGGTGTGATGTCACCCGCCCTGAGGTCTCGCCTACATACATCATTGTCTTTTTAGAGCTGTTTTATTTCCCTGCATCCTCAGTAAGTTACCATGATGATCTATTTTCTGCTAGCCCTTCGGAAGTCGGGCATAGGTGTGAAAATTGTTACCATGTTTTTACATTCCCCTTGTATCTCAGTTTTGGTGTCCCTATGATGCATGATTTTAATTTAAATATTTGTGTCGACCAGCAAGATGTGAAATCTCTGAAACATTGAGATGGATAATAAAAAATATTACCTAGAAGTGCAGTGACACTTTTTATGAGTCTTTCTTGCCATCTGATCCTTACTTGTCCTCCACTCATTTCATTTTCCACTTGACCTTGTCTTTTCTTTGGACACTCATGTTTTTGTATAACGAGTTTACGTTATTTAAAGATAAAGATGATTTATTGTGCATTTCTGTGTTCCTGCATAGGCTTTACATCAATCAATGTCCCCCCTTAAGAGTTAAATATTCGTAAATAGCTTGTAAAAATCCCCAGGGAGTATACAGCAAAGCTGCCATTATTATAGACACTTTATGCTAACATGCAAAAAAAATTTTCATCACCTTTAGCTAGGTACCTGTGGAACAAATATGCGGACTGCAGAAGATTGCGTGCAAAGCATCATTCCCATAAATACATTGCAGTCACTGTCAAGATTCAAACAAAAGATTCTTTAATTGGGAGTCCTAACATTATAACCATTCAACACCTCGTTACATGACTCATAAATTATATAATATAACTCATACACGTAAGCCAGCTTCCTGTGCCTTTTTTTTTTTTCTTTTGTGGACAGACTTCAGGATTACTAAAAGCAAGCGCCATCGTGATCAACGTGATCTGAAATCGCTCATACGACCCAAGCTAGGGACGCCTGGGGACTCTGAGACTGTTTTGCTGGACCATGACTATGCTACTCCGGTAGCCATGAGAGAGAATTTAAGGAAGTATGTCAAGGGTGTGGCCAAGTATACAGCCAATGCAAAGTTCATTGATGCGAGGTGAGTGTCTTCGCCACTTCTTGTGGTGTTGAAAAAATCTTTTGAATGTGTTGGGTAAGAATTTTTGTTTTTCTGCTTTTTAGTTAAAAACAATGACAACATAAATGTGTGTCATTATCTTATTGGGTGCAGAACATGTCTTAAACTTTTTACGTGTCAATCTTATTATTTTTTTATCTGACTGTTATAAACATTTTAAGTTGTAGAATTTTTTATTTATTTAATTATTTATGTTTTTCTGGTTTCTTCTTTCAACAAAAAAAAATAGTGTTGTGGAAATGTGCCCAAATATTTTAAATAAAAGTTAGAAAATTTGCATCCTGAACTTTTATTCTATGTGAAACATTTTGTAATGGAGTGTGTATCTTGAATATTCAAATATACATTCACTGAACGCACTGTGGCAGTTTTTTTTTTTTATATCAGTAACTATCAGTTTCTGTTGTAATAACTGCATCTTTTGTCCGTGTCTACATTTATTTGTGTAATTAAACCTAAATGAAAAAATTATGTCACTTTCTGTGAGGTGTCAAAAAGTACCTGATCCTTTTGCATTTTATGGTAAAATTAAAGTGTTCCTACACTGAAATAAGTAGGCCCTAATATACAGTGTATAGAGACTGTGCCAGAACCTCGTTTGTCATTATGATTATGAATGAAAATCTTCCAAGAGTAACAATTCATAAATTCAAGATTTTCAGCAAAAAATGTTTGTTTATAACTATGATGATGTAGACATTAGGTATATATTTATATATTTGTCATGCGTGAGGCATCATGAGTTCAATTATTATACCTACAAATGATGTATGGCTATATTTTTCTTATTAATGTGTTGCTTCTAACCATGTTAGCAAGAATTTTGAACCGTTTCTAAAGTATTCCTCTTCAACTCTGCAAAAAAAATCTGAAGGGAAGCTGAAAAATACTAAGTAGCAGACAGAGCTAAATGACTAAATGGGCTTCATTTGTGTTTCAACCCATGAAGACAGTAATGTTGAGCGTTGGTTTGTCCCTGTGTATAGCTTCATTTAGTTGTGTTTGCTACTTTGTGTTCTTCAACTCTGAGTTATTTAATGAATTATGTTAATAAAAGTCTGCCAACAAAAGTATAACATTTTGGGGTGCGAGTTTCTGGCGAAGCCTCATAAATGTATCAATGTTTGCATTTTCTGTTTTGTAAAGAGCTGTTATATTTTTAAAGGTGGTGCATATTAATGTTTAAGAATATTGAATTGCTTATTGTGATATCTTGTGAGTGATGTTTTGAAAAGTTAAAAGTTACCCAAACCTTCAATAAGTAAAGTAAGGGAACCAACAGAGCAGCCCTAAGGAAGAGATGCTTTGTATGTGACTGTCATTCCATTTCAGAGTGGAAGAGATTGTTCCTGGCACCATTAATTCTCTGGTGACAATACGTGGATCGAACATGTTGAGACATGTCCAGAATCTGCCTAACCCTTCAGCTGCTCCTGTGTTGGAGACAAAGGTATGTGAATTCTGTTTATTGATTAAGAACAGTGGATATTTTATATTTGGCAGGACAAACTTGAGGGGTTGAAGTTTTTATTGTTGAACAAAGAGGCCCAGATTGGTCTATATTGCCATCTATGTATTAGTAAAAAAGAAAAGGAAAGTCCCTTCAAGCCTTGTAAAGCCAAAGGGCCAACACAGTTTATCCTTGTTTCAGTGCGAATCTTAACGGATGACACTATATCACCTACTAGATGGGACATAAGTCTGTCAGAGGTTTACTTCCATGGCTGAATATACTGATTTTTAGTTTGTGATTGGGTTGGAAAATGAGAACTCCTCCTGTGATTTTTCGAAGAGACAATTCCATCAAATCCATAACATTTTAGTTTGAAGTCCCAAAGTTTTCCACAAGTTTGCCTATTTCCATCGTAATGTGAATGTGATATGTGCTGCTCAGGTAGTGAATAACCAACAGATTTGTGTTTTGTTCAGGAGTAGTTGTAATAACCACTGTCCTGCTTCATGCCATTGTAATTGGGTTAAACTTCAGCTCTTTTGATGTTTTATGCCTTGCCTTAAAAGGAATTTACATCACCTGTGTGTAACTGTGTTTTTCTCTAGGATGGGATTCCTCTGGTGTATAACTTGAGTCAGATTATGACACCAGTCCTTCAGTGGGCAGAAAACAAAGCCAAACGAGATCAGATGGGTATGTTTTTTTTGTTTGTTTTCTTCTGTTTCCTTTTTATTTATTAATAAAGCTTTTGTTGAATTTTTTTTTTTTTAAATCAACATTGAAACTGTTTCAATTGCTGTTGCAAGCGCTTTACTCTCTTACTTGGCGACATATGGATATTTATGTAATCCCTGTTGTTGTCTCTTTAATTCCAGCGGAAGAGTCGAGGAGGACAGGGGACTTCACCCATGTATTTGTCCCGTACTCAGCGATGGGCACTGTAGTCATGGAGGTACTTATTCCGCCTGGGGGTACGGAGTATACTTTGAAGACTCCATCAGGGGCCATGGGCTATTCTGTCCGAAGCAAGCGAAAGAGGGACCGGCTGTTTGTGGTGAGCCTGAGCATGGGATGTTTTCTGTTAATAATTATGTTGTATGAGGGAATTCCACTTCTTCAAGCAGTGTGATTGGATCCTGGGATTTACACATTTAGGAAGCATTGACATGTACGGTAGAACAGAAGGAAACATCAAAGCATACATGTATAGATTTAGCTAGAACACATTACCGAGCTTCCAGATATATGGAAAGCAAATTAGGTGTCACAGAGAACCGAGGTAAGAATTTCAACTCAAATGTGAAGACAGTGCATGCGCTACATGGAAGGCTATATCTAATGTGCAAACATTTATCAATAGCTGTGCTTGAAAATTGTAAAAATCAAATGGGACCCACAAAGAACTAGAGACAGAGGCAGATTACGAGAGACAGGAAAGTGTTGTGTGGACAGGGACTATAAAAGTTTGGGTGGACCTGGAAGGAACTATCAAAGATTGTTCAAGACAGAGGAAGTTGGAAATCACTTATCCACGGTCAAAACCCCGCCAATGGTCAAAGGCTTTGATGGTTAAGAAATTGTATTGCATGACGAAATTAATTTATGCATTCTACCTGAAAGTTATTTTTTAATTGAGATGCTTCTGTTTTTAAAAAAAATCCCAATTAAAAAAAAAAAAAAAAATTATTTTCTTGAGGACATTTCAGTTTCAAAGTTGTGTTGTGACTAAATAGTTAGGTTACAGACTCACAACAGAAAGACTGGGTGTTTGAATCCAGGCCCTGCCTTCTGAGCATCTTGTCCTTCTAAAGACTCCTCATTTAGCATCTTTTTCTCTCCTCACCAGGTATGAATGCAGTACGGGCATACTTTATTGGGTGGTAAACATGTCCAACTTGTGTTCTGTGTAAGAGGTGTATCATCTGTCCCGCCTCACACATTTGAAAGTGGAATGAGCTGTGACTCTCAGGGCCTCATAGGCCTTGCAAGGACTAATCACAATTCTTTTGCTCTTACAGTTATGCCTATTTCTCACTGGTTAATTTATTAGTGAAGAGAATCTATTAGTTTTTTCTTTTCTTGTTCCTCAGTGTAATCCGACTGAGACTCCATGGAGCAGTGCAGAAGCCGAAGGAAGCAAGTGTAAGTACAGAAATGTAATCAAAGTCCCACAACATCTTGTACTTTAGACTGTGTTGATATATATATAATGAATCTTCTAAAGATAATTTGTATTTACTTCCTTCACGCTCAGCTCATGCCACTGAAAAGGCAAGTTATGTTGTATGAATATATACCGGTACATTGTACTTCAAAGTTAAATAAGTTGAATGATATGGTAAATTGACCACAGAAGTCATGCCATAGGGAGGCATGTGATGTCATGCAATGGCAATGTTTAATTTATTCCTTCTTTGCTTGTAAAGGACAGCAAGTTTGATTTGTATGCAAATTACTTTTGGGTTTAGGTTGAAATCATTTTAACCAAATAGCACAGAGAAACTGATTAATTTATGTTTTAGTAATTTTATCTTCAACAAGTCATTTTTTTTCCCCAGGCATGATATTATATACAGTTCATTCCTCTCTCAAATCTGTGTTCATTTAGTGTAGACATTATCAAGAATTTTGTTGCTTTGAACTGCTTGACAAGAGGACATCAAAAAATTATATCCCGGACTTTTGCCTCACACACTCTGACAACATTTCAGTTTCACTACTAAATATTCTGAATTCATCAGTGTGTTTTAAATAATTCTCAGCTGCTTCAAGACATGTCAGGATAAAAAAAAAATTAACGTGAAATGTTTGTTGAAGCTTACTTGAATTTGAATACCATTTTCCAGCTGATCTACTGGTTGGAAATGCCAAAGAGATTGTCAGTCCAAAGAGAGAGTCCTCGACAGAGAACCACTCGAATCAGAGCAGAAACAAGGCTCAGGCAACTGTGTCAGGTAGCTATGCATTGTTGTTTACTCTGATTTCTGATATGCTTTTCCTGATCTTCCTTTGTGAATTTACTTTGGGTTTTTTTTTCAATCTCCATAATTAGTCATAAAATATAAACATTGAGGATTACTTGATTTTGTGCACTTTTCATTCTTCATCGAGATGCTTAATTTTTGTACTGGATATCTCTTGAATTTAGAACACTGCTGTGAGTTGCGAAAACAAAACAAAAGAAACACCCATATTTAAAAATAATCCAATAGATACTCTGGCAAAGTAGTTTCAAATAAACAGAACGGTATTTTATTTTATGAATAAAATTTTTTTAAATGATTTAAAATTTCAGAACCATGGAATGAGGAAGCGAAGGATGAAGATTTTGTGAGGATTGAGAATGAGGCTGCGGTGACATCAACTCCTGAACCAGGGCTGGCTTGCTGCCATGTGTGTCTCCGCTTATTCCCCAGTACGGGCTCACTGTTGGCTCACGTACGGGGCACACACCCAGCCAGTCGGGAGGAAACCATGGCATGCCCTCTCTGTGTGGACCCACCCTTGAATCTGGTATGTGTATGTGTATAGTAAAGTTCCTTCAAGGCCTATGAGGCCGATAGAGCCGGAGCTTATCCAGGTTTCAGTACAATGAAGCGGAAGAGATAATGTTCAAACCATTTGGCTACCACGCCACTGTGTATGTGTACAATAATATAATATATAATAATGCTGTTGTGTACCGAGTGCCCACAAAAAAAAAAAGTAATATGATAGGTTGGGGATGTAATGAAAATGGTACAGACAACTGACATACAAAACAGGCAGTCTGGCAGTGTGGGCTGGAAAACACCTGTAATCATGTCCTTTGGAAAAATGTTAACACAACTGAAAACCGACTGTTTCAAATCTAATATAAACATATTTGTCTATGCTTCCCACCATCAGGCAAACCCTAGGAAGCTGAGAGGTCACCTCCTTAAGCAACACGGGGTCAAGGACACATGGGCGAGCTGCAGGATCTGTCGCCTGGACTGTGTGAGTCATCGGCGGCTCAGGACACACATGGAGATGATGCACGGCATCATCACACAGGTGACCTTTCCCTTAAGGGTGTGGCTACTGTGATTCTCTTTACAATGTTTATTGCTGTGGGTTGTCTTTGTGAGAAGCTTTGTGTTGGAGGAGCGAAAAAAGAAAGTGGTTTTGGTGCACAGAACTTTCCCTTAATTTTTTTAGATTTTTTTTTTTTTCATTTCTGCATAAATGTTTACTCACACAATGATATAAGATTGTGAGATGGAAAATGTGAATAAACGACTAGTCTTTAGGATTCTTCTCCAAGTTGGTTTTTGTGTATTTAATGTCAGTAGAATCCCCCTAATTTAAGCTAATTTAAGATTTGAACCCTGGACTCTTGGATAGGAGTCCACGCTCTAAGCATTTGGCCATTGCACCACCAAAAGGGTTAAATAAAGAAAGTCTTATTCCTTTTCATTCTAGCGCCGTGGCCAACTGCTGAACAGGAAATCCTCTTACTTCAGTGACTACATCACTTGTGGCAAGTAAGTTCCTGGGTGGCTTTTTTTGTTTCCTTTTCTGTTCTATTCTCTTAATATTCTTTTCTTCTTGTGAATGAAGAGTAATGTGATTGGCACTGAACTTGATGCAGAGATCACTCATGTGAGTAATTGCAGTGACCACATCACTTGTGGCAAGAAAGTTCTTGATGGCTTTTTTTTTTGTTTCCTTTTTAATTCTATTTTATTTATATTCTTTTTTTTTTTCTTGTGATGAAGACAGAGATCACATAAAAAAATCTTGTACTAACTATGAGCTGATTGCACAGAAGAGTAAAATATTTTCAACTTTTGTTCCTCTCCTTCCCTCCTGTCAACTTCCTAAGGTGCAACGTAGCCTTTGGAGACCGAACCTCCCTGGTGAGTCACACGCTGAACTTTCACCCAGAGCTCAACCAGCCCACTTCCTGTCGACTGTGTGACCGAGAGTTTGAGTCTGAAATTGCCTTGCGCAAGCATCTGCGCAACGTGCACGATCAGTCACGAAATGGAGCCCTACGCTGCCCTTTCTGTCCTACATGGCTGTCCAACATGGAAGCAGCATTCATGCATAAAAACTCTGTCCACAACTCATCCGTGCCTGTCCACTGCCCATTTTGTGCCGCAGGTCAGTTTAATTCTAATGATGTCGTTTCAGTCGTGGCCTGTGTGTTAATTTTTATTAAAGAATAATTTTGCTTTTATTGTAACATTTTACTACAATATTTTTTACCTTTTGAGTGCAGTTTAACTTAAGATTATTGTGTTTCTTGTATAGTTTCACCAAAGTTTAATGGTAACTTTTAGTAAAGTTTTTCCGTAAAAGAAAGAAATGATGCGGGAGAATGGAAATTAGTAAGTAATAGCATTTTCCGAAAAACTTGCAGAGCCCGGGTCTTGACATTTGTGCCTTTTTGGGGAAACTTGTATGTAACCCAATGCTGCCCTATGCACCTGCTGCACCTTGGATACCCCTTATATCAGACGTGCTTTATTTTGTTTCGTTACCGATAGCGTGCATGTTGTTTTTAAATGCCGAGAATACCCCTAGTCAACTAGAATTCTAACTTGTTGAAACAGTGAACATTTATTAATAAAAAGCCGTATGCTGAATAAATGAAGGGATGAAAATAAGATAAGGAGGTAAGAAGTAAAAGGAATTTTTTAAAAAAGTGAAAAGATAGAAAAAAAATGGCTAGTATTACCAAAACCCATACATTCCATGAAATGAAGCACGAAGGTATAAGTTGCCTCCATTAAGTTATTCACTAAATAATACGGACTGTCTTACTTCTCCATGGTATGATTGATAAGTTATTGTGCACTTCTTGGCGGTAAGTCCTCTTATTTGGACTCAAAGATTATGCTGTTTTGATGAGGCTTGGGTAGCATTGTTGTTGTGACCCCTGAAGACGGTAATGCCGAGCGTTAGTTTGTCTTTACGTGTATTTCCGGATAGCTCCTTTTAATTGTGTTTGCCACTTTGTATTTTTCAGCTTCCCTGCAGTTTTTATCCACTTTTTTTTTACAATTTCAGGCTGTGTTCTCACTTCTTTCACTCCAGCTCTTTTCTCACATACGTTCTGTTCTCTCTCCTCAGGCTATCAGAGTCTGCACCTCATGTACAACCACATCCGCACCCAGCATCTCCAGACAGAAGTCCACGTGTGCCCCCAGTGCCAGACTGGTTTCCCAACGGCCCGGCTGCTTTCCCAGCATGCCTGGAAGGAGCACCTGATCTCGCCGCACGTTATCAAGGAGCACCTGCACAGCAGCCAGGGCCACGCCAGCAACAACAGCTACTGCTGTCCATTCTGCTCCGTGGCTGTACCCCGCACTTACGACCTGGCCATCCATGTGGTCACCGCCCACCGCTCCATGCTGCTGCCTGCCCCCTGTCACTTCTGTGCTCAGGCTTTCGTCAACCCGCAGGTCATGAATGTGCACATGTCGGCTGCGCACGGGTTCACCATTAACGAGGAGGGTGACGGTCAGGAGGGAGATACCCCGTATCTTTCTCAGCAGTATGGGGAGGAAGGGGGCGTGGTGGGAGGAGAAATGGAAGGGGAGGAAATGGAGGATGATATGGAAGAGGAAGAAGAGGAGGAGGAGGAAGAGGAAGAGTTGTACAGTGGGGAGGAGAGTTTAAGGTGCCAGCGCAAGGGAGCGGTGTCAGAGATGAGGCACGTGGTAACTGGAGATATGATGGATTCTCAGGGTGAGTTTTCTTTTTTTCCCATCCTATCTTTCTGTCCGTCTCTCTCTGATTCTGTATCAGTTTGTCTGTCTTTCTGTTTCTACCTTTCTCTCTCTTTTTGTCTCACTCGGTCACTTTCTCTCTCTCTTCTACATACTATGGTGCCGTAATGCTCTGACTTCATTGATGTGCAATGATTATGTACCCTTTAGCCACTGTATTTATGACCTTGTAGTCAAATGAGAGTTCAGATTGAGCAGGGACTTTAGGCTGGTCCCATAACCTCGCTGTACTGTATCCAAGGTTCGCTGTACAACGAAGCCCTTGATTAATTTTATTTGTTCTACCACTATGGTTTAGCAGTAGTGTGCTTAACATTGAATCAAGAAGCTGCACAATCGATACGGTATAGCAACCTAAAAATATTTTATTATTATTCAATACTGCTTTTTAAAAATGTTAATCTCAGAAGCCGCAAACTACATGAATGGGCTTGAAGGCAGTCCAGCCGATACGATTGTTTACCTGGACAGCCATCATCAGGTAGTGAATTTACCTGTAGGACATGACTCAGCGACAGGTACAGTATGGATCTTGGGGCACAAGGGCATGTTGTGGTTTTTGTGCCTGATTAAAAGTTTTCTGCATATTGGATAACTTAGGTGTTGAACGTAAAGGTGAAATGCGACTTCCATTGGTTGAGGAAGTAACAAAATCAGTGTATAGCAATGTTTTTGAATTTCAGTAGCCTACTAAAGAGCAACTGATTTTAGATATTGTCACCTGGTTTTATCATTTGTTTTTACATAGAATCACATTTTTCCAAAGTAGAAAAGTCTTGCATAATTTTATCAAAGAGTGTTTTTAGTGGTATAGATCTGTAACATTTTTCATCCTTGGTATAACAGTATAAGGTGTGTGGGTGGCTTATCATGTTGTAAATCTAAGAGAAGAAAACTCTTTCTGGTTTCCCTTTGAATAATGAACTGGGAATCAGAAATTTTTAGAATCCTGTGTCAACGGCCCTCTTTGTGGTTTTAAAATTTCATGTTACTATTTTTCTTCTGCTTTCTTTCTTTTTTTTTTATAGGTAAATAGCTTCATACTTGGTTTACACAAAAGTATGAAATTGTAGTGACATGTGAAGGAAGGACAAAAAAAAAAGGTTGGGCTTTTCTGAGATTGGGAATTAGCAATAACTTTTGTACTGTCCATCTACCACCAGGTGCAATGTTCGACGATTGCTCTGCCATGGAGGAAGTACTGGGGGACTGGACACGCGTCAGAAAGGGGGTGCATGAGGAGGTGTTGGGAAACTCAGTCCATGACCTCAACTTGCAGAGTGTTGACTACTTGGAGACAGTGTCGAATGACAGTATCGCTGTGGCTGTTGATGTCATTGCTGATGTCAAGGATGATGTTTCTGACAGGGGATCTGGCATGACGACTCACGGTGTTGGAGGGGTAGGAGAGAAATTTGCTGTTTCAATTTTTTTTTCTACTTAAACAGAGGCTTTTTTTCTGCAAATTCAAATATCAGGGCTTCAGTAAAAAGGGTCTGAAAGTTATGCTTTTTTTTTCTCTTTATTCTGCCAACATTATGTTAAAAATTTTATTTTGCTCTATTTCTTTTATCATGACTTTTTCCCTGCGAGTCAAACAATAAATTCATTGTTCTTGACAAAAAATGATAACCAGCATGTACCTGGAGCCATCTTTCCCGCTGCACCCCATGTGCAATTTTTCTCCTGCAATTATTCACACGTTTTGTCCATTACTCTTGTGGCTTTTTTTTGCCTGTAGATCCTTTTGATTTTACTATGTCGTTCGGCTTTTACTTTTAGCTGGTTTGTAAAGGGTATCTTCAGCACATCACAATCTATGTCATTCCAGGACTTTCTTTATTGGTACTTGTGCAGTCCTTTCCTACAGAGGTCTTCATTTATGATCCTTTCTTGTTACATGTGTATCTGATTTTGAGAAGGGTTTGAAGATATCTTATACAAGTGGTAGGTTTTCATAAATAATATCTGAAATGTAACCCTGACTTCAAGGTTTTTTTTGGTGTGTGGGCAAGATTAATTTTGCGTAGGCCTATATCCATGGCAGAGTGACCTTACTGCTTCTCTTAATCCTATTCTTAATTTGTTTAAGAGAATAGAAGCCAAAAGTTTATTTTCCTGCTCTGTTGACAATGCTCAAGCTGGCCTCTTTTTTTGAGATGAGTGTATGGGATCTTTTCATTTTTTGGACAAAATCAAAATTTGTCTTCACACTATTGAGTATGGGAGTATGGTAGTCATCCTCTAATGTGTGGTTGTTTTGATTCTAAACTTCTTCTTCAACTCACCCCTTTGTGCCTTCTTTACCCCAGGTGACACCATCAGAACAGGACATGCTTCGGTGCCAGTTCGAGGTGGACGGAGTTCTTTACCAGCTGATAGGATCACATGACCAAGAGGGTGGCCAGATCCATGCAGTATCTGAGGAGAATACACTCAATGCGGATCAGCTGGCCCATTTATTGCCGCAGGATGTGCCATGAAAGAGCCACGCACACCAATGTGTTCATGCATAGGTTCACTTGGTTCTTGGGGAGTTGTTTGCCAAAGCAATTCATCTTTTGTGAAACTCATTTAGAAAAATAATGCCTTTTTGTTTTTATTTTTGACATAAAAAAGGTGCATTTCTATTTGTTAATGGACTAGGGTGCTTATTTTTTTCTTTTGAAGTGCTGTGGATTGCGTTGAGATTCGAATGATCCAATGTTTATCAAGCCTGAGCTGTATCTGTATGCAGGTGTGATTCTCCACCCGGCTGTAGCTCACTCGACAAATTTAAAAGGAACGGAATTCTGGTAATTATTTCTGAGGGATCTTGAGCAAAAACTTCCTTCTTCAGAAGGAAGATGTTTTGAATGCTGACATCTTTCAGGACTTTGTTATTGTTCTATGCTGATTTGCTTCTTTTTTTATCTGTGGTGAGATGTGGAGGTTTGAATCTGAGAGCTTCATTTACTTCCTGACTGACACATGAGTTTTGATGAATACAACTTTAGTCCTTCAATCTAAAGGATTAGCAGTACACAAATCTTATCACTAGTGTTGATCCCTCTAACACCTGATGGCTCCAGACATGACTAATAGTTAAGAATGATAAAGAACTTATTTTTAAAGGGGGAAAATGACAGGTGGCCCATACCATGTTGGGAATGAAACTTGCAAAATTCAGCAGTATTTTCACTTTTTCTTTCAAGGCTTTAGTTTTTCTATTTTTTTTTTAACAAATTAATCATTTGATTATAAGAAGTCTGTGAAAAAGGAAAACATCCTATTGAAAGGTGAAACAGCGGTACGAGTGGGCAAATATGTACGTACAAGTATGTAAAGTTGAGAAAGACCTTGTACTCAAGCTATTTCACACTGAGGACGAGAAATATGCCTTAAAATTTGTTAATGGTAGTGAGTTTTAAAAAACGTCATTACAGGTTTGATTTTTGCCTTGGGTTAACATTTTGAATAATGTTTTTACACTAAAGGTTGGGGGGCAATTCATGTTTGGTTGATCAGCATTTTTTTAAAGCAAAGACAAAAACAGGATAAGACAGGTGATTTCTTTGTGTGATGACATTAGTAATGATGAAGTGAAGGTGTCCTTGAATTGTACATGTGTTCATCAACAGCATGTCTATAAGTGTATAAGTGTTGTTTTAGTAAGCATGTGCAATTGTGACTTTTGGACACGAGGTTTGAAATGCCTGTTGC
>JBDFRD010117707.1:0-24339 GCA_039654405.1 Bullina lineata
TCTCTCTCTCTCTCTCTCTCTCTCTCTCTCTCTCTCTCTCTCTCTCTCTCTCTCTCTCTCTCTCTCTCTCTGTTCATTGTCTTGTCTTCACCTTGTATTATTGCAAAGACAGAAATAACTGTCTAGATCACATAAAGGAATTACTCAAAAATGTTTTCATAGGTCTGTACCTGTCTTAAATGTTTGGGACTTCTTGGATTTAACGCAAGTTAGATTACGCTTGGACTTTGTTATCTTAACATCAGAGCTTAACGACTGTATATTTTATGTGCTGATATAATCTCATAAAAAAAATGGATGCTAACGTGTTAAATTATTCACACCTTTTACCATGAGAAAGTGATGAGTAAGCACATTTTTAAAAGTAAAAAATTGTGAAAAGCTGCCTTAGTATATTTCCTTCTTTTACAAATTCTGATAATATCATTCCTTTTTTGTTATGGTATGGGATGAATGTTATTCTTATTCTTACATTACACAGGAAACTTGCAAGGCAAACTACAGGATTACATCTACTTTAATTTGCCAAAGGTAAAGCTTTTGCGAAGCGATGAACGGCTCGGCTTAATCCGAGCTAGGATGTATGGAGCAAAGGCAGCTACAGGCGAGGTCAGTGACAGATCACAAGAAAGATAATGCAAATAAAGTATAAATGACTGTGTTGTGTGTATTTATTATCATCAATATGAAAAGGTCATAAAACTTTTATAAATCTTTCATAATCACTTTCAAAGATACTCAAAGTATACTTATTCTGCCTTCTCATAATATATATCCCTGATCTTTTTTCACCCCTGCCTTGTGAGGTTCTTTATTGCTTTCCTTTGATGTGTGGAGAGTTTGGTTTTTTTGTTGTTGCTTTTTGAAGATAGGATAGTGGAAGGTAGTGTGGAAAAATGCCTTTGAATTTTTTAAATAACATACATCATGATGCAGATTGTGATGTGATGCTTTACCTAGATCTTTATCTTTGTTAGTTTGCATAAATCAAACTTTTCTTTTTTTAAATAACTCCACCTCAAAATTTTACTTTGCCTCTTATATCTATATTCAATAATATCATGCACCACACTTTCTTCTACAATTTATGCCATATTTTCTTGTGATGTGTAGCTACAGCATGAACAATTTTACCAGAAGTACAGCGTTAAAAGCTTTTTCCAAGCAAAAACCATCTTCAGCTTTACTTTGTGGTTTGCTTCAGTCTTGTTATCCTTGCACTCTTTTAGCCAAACCCAGAAAAATTTACTTGCTGTCCTCAACATCTTTTAGCCAAACATAGAAAGAATATACCTATCTTATTTGATATCGTCTTATACGCACACGCAAAACAAAAAAGCATCCTGTTCTGTTTTGAGTTTTGTTTCAATATCACCATCAACTTGATGGCGGACATTTTCCAGGACATGACAGGACTGGTACCCAGTCAAGACAGCATGAGATCAATCTAGGAAAGTTTAGTACGTTATATAAGTAATCAATATTATGGTGAAATTAATCCCAGTGGGACTGAACCCGCAAGCTGTCAATTCAGTGTCAAGTGCACCTGTGGCAATCTCAATAGCCCATAACTTTATTATTATAGTAAAAATCGAGAGACCAGAATTCAATATTGTCAAGTTTGATGATAAATAAAACAAAAGAGCCAGGACTTTGTAAGCTAAATCATTGAATACTAAATAAATCTCAAACAATATTTAATCATTTCGTTCTATTTTGCTGTGATGTTTTCACATTGACAATTCATTTTTTCTTTTCATTTTTCAGACTTTAGTCTTTCTTGACAGCCATTGTGAGGTAAATGTTGGATGGTTGGAACCCCTGTTAGCAGCCGTTCAGAAAGACACTCATACAGTCGCTGTCCCTATTATGGACATCATTAATGCTGACACCTTTTTTTATGAAACATCTGCCTTGGTAAAAGGAGGTTTTAACTGGGGAATGCATTATCAATGGGTCCCATTGACACAGCAGGAAAAGGATGCCTTGAATAAAAATGCTGACCCATATATGTAAGTACAATTTATTATTAGTAGCAGTAGTAGTGCCAGCAGCAGCAGCAGCAGCAGCAGTAGTAGTAGTAGTAGTAGAAGTAGTAGTAGTAGTAGTAGCAGTAGTAGTAGTAGTAGTAGTAGTATTGAATGTTATGTTTGTTGATTGCATGAAGATTTTTTAAAAGGCATTCCCCAAGTCATATATTTAAACTTAAGATCTCAAAGGAACTAAGATAAGAATCTGTAGATCAAATGTGCTTGCTGTCCTCCTGTATGGAGTAGAGTCCTGGAAAGTGACAGTGGGAATTTGTAGAAAATTGGAGACATTTCAAAACTGATGCCTATGAGTAAGACTAAGACTAAGAAAGATACTGGAAATAATATTCTGGAACAGAATAACAAATATAAAAGTTTTAAACCAAACAAGGATGCAGCCCTTGGCCGATATCATCACACATGGTTGATGGAAATGGATTGGTCATATTAATAGAACAGACACAAATTCCATTGCCAGAACAACACTCAGATGGATGCCTGTAAGGTACAGGATAAAGGGTCGACCGATGGAGATTTGGCGAAGGAGTATGGAGAAGGAAATGCGTAAAATGAGTTGGGGAAGGACTGCTAAGCTTGCTTCAGATAGGGACTATTGGCGCTCCTTGTTACCGGCCTTATGTTCTGCACAATGAGGATGATATATATATAACTATAATTTTACTTTTAACACCTTATGGACCACTGACGAGAATACTCGTGAACATCAGCTAATGCTTTCATATTACTGACAAGTATTCTCGCGTTTGGGGCGACCAAAATCTAAACCTCTCCAACTTTTCTTAAAATTATCCTTCTTAGTGCTACTTTAAAATTTTGGAAGTGATAAGTACTCTACCAGAAAGTTACATATGTGGCTCATTGCACTGAGAAGATCCAGGGTCAATGTCAGGCCGGTCACTAAGGTGTTAAAAAAAAAGAAAAGAAAAGATGGTTCAACTTTGAAGTAAAGCCTCAAGCCACTTAAAATGATTCAAACTCTTTAAACTGGGAAAGTTATAAATGTTTTAAGTCACTGGAAAGACAAGAAAGTTAAGTCGATTCGCTTGAGTAAAAATGGTTGTAGAATTGCTCAAGGAAAAGCCTGAAGAAGGAACAATTAAAATTCGTGGGTGCAGTTCAGAATGTACGTGTATTGCTGTAATGCGGAGCTGTCAGGAGCTAGTGTTTGCCATTACTTTTGAAATCAGAACATACTTCACACCTGGCTCTGTGAATACATAAAGGGTTCTCAAAGTGTTTAAACATTTGTAGGAAGGGTTTGTCTTTGTCATTTGTGACTTTTCCTGGTTCTGCTTAACTTCTCAATGTATTTATTTTTCACCCACAGGACACCAACGATGGCGGGTGGATTGTTTGCCATAGACAGAATGTACTTTCATCATTTAGGAGAATATGACAGTGGTATGGAAGTGTGGGGAGGAGAGAACTTAGAAATATCTTTTCGTGTGAGTACACGTTTTTAATGATACCTGAAATTATTTTCCTTCTTTGTCATGACCAACAGTTGTATTAACTACAGTATTTTGTGCACACTCACATACACTAAAATATTAACAAGACATTTCCATTAGTTAAATTGCTCAGCTGCACATACTAATTGATTATTCTCGAGAGCGAGTGATACAATGGATTTTTTTTTTTTGTTTGTTTATAAAATGTGAGGCTCTATCTCATTGTGAGACCTTGTTTGTCACTCGATTTTTCACTTTTTATCCTCAGTTCTTTTTTTTTAATTTAAAGAATTGATAAATACCCCATTCTGTAAGTTAAGACAAAAGACTTCATTTGCTACTGTTTGTCAGCCAACAATTTATTTAATTATCAGATATGGCAGTGTGGAGGCCGCCTTGTCATTTCTCCATGCTCTCGTGTTGGTCATATTTTTCGCAAGCGACGACCTTACGGAGCTCCTTCACCAGACAGCTTCACAAAAAATACTCTTCGAATGGTGCATGTGTGGTTGGATGATTATAAGGTATTTTTATATGGTAGCAGTTATATGCAGTTGCTTCATTGTAAGATAGTGGGATTAACTGAAAAATAATAATAAAAAGAGTTTTGTATTTTTTTGGTTTTTGGTATATTGGCAGTTAGTTCATGTTTCAAGAATTCTATATATGATAAAATGGTTTCTGAAAATGATCAAAAATCAAAGAAATGAAAACATATCTTATAATAATGAAATGTTGAACAAATATTTTTGAAAAGTTTTGCTTAGATTATTGATCCTTTTTAGTTAGCATGAATGACTGTTGAAATTTGTTCATGATTTTTGTTTATTTTTGTGACTTAGCAGGTGCATATCGAATTACTCTTTTTTAACCTATCATTTCAGAAATACTTCTTCCATATAAACCCAAGAGCAGAAAACATAGAATACGGAGATATCGAGCACAGAGTTCAACTTCGGAAAAGGCTGAACTGCAAATCCTTTCACTGGTACTTGGAGAATATTTATCCAGAACAACTCAAGGTCAGGTTAATTGTTCACTCAGCATGAAATGCAAAATACAATTTTGAAAAACATTGATGTTATTAGCTTATTTAAAAGAGCATGGAACTAGAAAAGGTATCATTATTATCATAACGTATTCTGCAACAACGAGGAGGAAGTATATTCAACATCTTTATATAATGCATTTGCTTCGCCTCTTTTATGTAATACTTGTTCTAGTTATACAGTACTATTCATTATTTCCCCAGGTTTTACCAGACTTAAGTCAGGAATTTCAACCTCACAGTATACTGAAAAAAGGACTCCCAGCTAAAGTTGCTGTCCGAAGAATTGGTCAGGTAAGTCTGATTAAGTTTAATGAAGCTCAACCTTTGCAGAATGTTTGGTTCCCAGTCTTTTAGAAGTTCCTCAGAAGATTTCTGTAGTACATTTGCGGGTTTGGGTATATCTTTTCCTGAATTGTCAAGTATACTGTTCACTATACTGGCAACTAGGTGAAATATAGATCCAAAACACGAATAAAAGCAAGATGAATAAGTAAGTAATTAATTAACCCTGTCACATTTCTCATCGTATGGATAACAGAAGTATACCTACATGTACTTTCAGACATGCCAACTTTACAGGTTCGCCATAAAAAATTACAGGAAGGGTGTCAGAAATTACAGCCAAAATGATGCGAGGATATATATATGCTAATATTCCCCGTTGCATTCTTCATTCTCTGCGGTAAAATTACTCTTTTGGGTCCTCATTTTACTGTGAGTTCAGCTCATGATTACTCCAAGCCTCAAATGGAGTTGACAAGTCTGATACTTTAATGTGGACACAAGATTATGCTGCTCCTTTTAAAATCATAAAAGAGCCCTGGTCCAGTGCAGCATTCTGTAGTCTCTCCTTTCCTTTTTGCAAGGTTATTCTCTGACAGTTCTTACATTACCAACACTCAGTAAATGTTTTGCCCAAAGGTTCCCAACTCAGTCTTCCTTCACTTTCCATCATAGATAATCAGCAGATTGTTAATCACCCTTGCTGCTATGCTCTTTTGTTTAATATTAAGAAGGTCATATATTGTATTGAGCATATCAAATAAACCTTTACTGACTTAGTCCTCTCAGTTCCTTGTCAAGTATAGGTTGCAACAACACCTCTCAACCACACCCAGTTTTGGGCTGACCCTTCAGTTGGGCCCATGTCATTCTAATAGCCCGGCTTCACTCTCCATGGATCTACGCCATGTCTGTTTTGGCCTTCCTCTCTTTCTTTTTCCTTGCGGCTTCCACTCTCAGGGTGTGGCCAGTCCATCTCCATTTGCATCGTCCAATGTCTTAGCTGAATAAAATTCGATTTCATAACTTTAAGCTGCATCTGTCTTATTACGAAAATTGGAAAAATAAATACTGTCATGCATACATATTATTTATTCCTTATTTGGAAAATGTTTTATTCAACATTATATACATTTACTGTTTTGAAAATATTTCATTCTTACAATTTTAAACTGGAGGAGTTGGTTCCAATGTTCAAGTGATTTATTAAGTTCAGTATAGAGGAGTAAGCCTGTGAGCACTGCTATGTAAGTGTTTTGCGTTGCATTTTTTTTCTCAAACCCTTGAAAACATGAAATATAACAAGATGTTCTCCCCCCCCCTCCAAAGCTGAAACATATTGGATCTGGACTGTGTGTTGAATCTGAGACTAATGTTTATGACAAAAGGTCACTCTTGCGATTAGCTGTGTGTAAAAGGGGAGATGAGAAAGAAGATCAGGTGAGTTAAAAAGTGTCATTAGTCAAAATTTAGAGTTGTCGCCTGTTTTTTTAAAGGAAAAAAAAGATATTAAACTAAAGCTGTACACTTCTTTTTCTTCTGTCATAAATAATGTCTGTTGAATTGTCACATGTCTCTAATCTGTTGTCCAATTTTTATAGAGGCTGATAAAAAATTCTTTTGAAAACGTTTAACACACCTTTGTGATAGCTTAACAAATTTTTAAAATCAGTTAGCTCCTTAGATTTGTTAATAATTGCTTATGAGGATATAAAGTTGCAT
The DNA here is from genome assembly GCA_039654405.1 of Bullina lineata. Classification (NCBI taxonomy): domain Eukaryota; kingdom Metazoa; phylum Mollusca; class Gastropoda; family Bullinidae; genus Bullina; species Bullina lineata. The sequence goes on from JBDFRD010117707.1 coordinate 6,558, forward strand.
TGATTTGATATTCACTTTTACAGTGAAGAAAATGAAGAGAGAGAATGAGTAGAGTTCAATAGCAGATTAGTACCTACATGCATTCAGTTAAAAGTAAAATATGGTGTCTTTATACTTGTAATAATATAAAGTCATTATAATACATGTGTGACCAGCAAAAGAAATATTATACAACTACTGGGGAAAATTATGGACCATGATTTTATAACAATCTGAATTTTTTATTGTGAGGTGTTTTATTGCCCTGCTGGAAAATGAATTAATACAAATGTCATCTTTTGCATATATATTTATTGCGAACTTTTGATTTGGCATTCTACCAGTCATCTTTTCATCAGTCTCTACTTTAGATTGTTTTAGTCCAATTCTTGTCGTTGTAGTTATTGTGTCCTTTCCCTACTGTAAAGTGTAAAAACTGCAGCCCCCTAAAATATCATCATCCTACTCAAATTTCTAAATTCTCCTTCTCAGAAATGGTATGAAACTGAACAGAAAGACTTGCGTCTAGCAAACTTACTTTGCATGGATTTCAATAGGGATGAAGCACCTTATGCAAGGATTATGAAGTGCAAAGGAGTAAATCCACAGACCTGGATTCTCAACAAAAAGGTTTGTCTACAAGAAATATTTTTTAATCAGCGATAATTTTTTTCTCAGTTAATGTGCAATAGGTTGCTGTCCGTTATGTCAGTGTTATTTTGCGTCTTTAACCCTTTCACTGCCAGCTACCTGTAGCTCAATGCTAGCCAAAAAAATCAGCGTTTTTTGTGTGCTTTTTTTTTAGAAACGGCAAGAATAACTTTATAAAGAAAAACATATGTCAGAGCTTTTTCATTCATTGTAGTGTAGAAAAGAAGTGGGTGTCCTGTTTATTAATTAACTGAAATGTTGGTAATTAGCAAACATGGCCCTCAACATTCTTTTCGTCGATCGGTGAATTTGGCAGTTAAAGGGTTAATTATAACCATTCGATCTGTCTTCCACTTTTTAAATTATTGAATGTTTTAATTATCCTGTCACGGAGGATTCTTGAATCTTTGTAAAGTTGTGTATTTTTAAAGAACTTGTAGTAGTTTGAGGAATTAAAACAGAGAGAGAAATTCTTGTCATAAATGTAGTAGTTTTATTATTATCAGGAAATTATTTATGTAGGCACTGTGAAAGAAGTCCTATTTGAACTACCATTTTAGTTACCAGCATTTATGTATTATGTTGTCTCCTTTTCCTTTTTTTTTTTTTTTTTTTTTGTGGGGAATAGGTTAATTTTTTTAGACAATTTTTGGGTGCCTCAGAGAATTTATGTCTTTGTATTCATGTATTTTTATACTTCTCAGAACTCCAATTACCAACTGATAAACTATGGAAAAGCAGAGTGTCTTACAGCAACAGGAGTTGACCCAGGGGCCCTCTTTATTCTCATGTCATGCAGCGACAGTCCACTTATGGAATTTGCTTTTGAATAACATGAAACAGATATTGAAGATTTCTATTATACGATTATATTATAATTATTATATTAATATGATTATATTCATTATTATGTGACCTGATCCCTCTGTTCGGCACTTAAGGTGTTTTGTTCTGAGCTACAGGTTTTATTTTGAAGATAAGCCAATTTCTTGCTTTTAAGATTTCAGTGCATTGTGAAAGTGCAATATCTTCTTATTGTATACTTGTATACAATGTATAGGCCTACTTGTTAATTTTTATAAATAATTCTGAAATTAGGCATTTAGTGAACCTCTCTCTTCATTTGTTAATACATTGGTGCTTCATGTTTAAAGGCATCGGAAATAATGAGAGCTTGGTAATAACGAGACAATTTCAAATCACCTTTTTTTCCCTTATTATTTCTCTGTTGTAAAAGAACTGATTTAACGATACCAAGCGATCCTGGGACCTGGAATAACGAGAACTCGAAAATGGATACAATGTGTCTGACATTAAAAACCTCCCAATTGAGCAAATCACCTGTACAAGACGCAATTTACCAGCCCCAGTTAAAACAAGTGCCGAACGATGAAAAGTCTTTCATTTTACCGACCGCGGCAGAAAATCGTAGGAAAAAATCTGCAGTCCCTTTGTGCCCCTCGCTGCTAAACCGCTGGAGCCATTAAAAATAATTGCAATATCTTGATAAAAGTAAAAGAATATTTCATCCTGTCACGTTTGGTGTTGTAAAAGTAAAGTTCTTTCAAGGCCAATGAGGCCCATAGAGCGGAGCTTATCCCGGTTTTGGTAGCGTCAAGCGGAACAGATGATATTTACATCATCTCCTACACAGGATGCTAGTCTGTCGTAGGCTTACATCCCCAGAATCTTCCGGTATCCAATTCGCACCTGGGTGAGGAGAGGAAAAATGGTGTAAAGTGTCTTTCCCAAGGACACGACACGGTAACCCCCCCCCCTTTTTTTTTTCACCGGATTCGAACCCTGGACCCTTGGATTAGGAGTCCAACGCTCTAACCATTTGGCCACCGCGCCACTCGTTTGGTGTTGAATTAGAGTAAAAATTAAAATATGGATAACTCTATGCCCAATTCAAAATTATAAATGCATTTTATTGTCAACATGAGAAAGGGGTCATGTGATGTGTACTAACTTTTAGTTTACTCTGAAAATTATTTTTCAGCAATGATGCATGTATTCGTTAATGTGAATACTATTAGTATTAACATTTTTAAATTGAAGTCCAATTATGTAAATTATTGTGAATTTACTTAATTTGTACTTGATTCATGCTTTAAAGTTCAGTAAATGTATAAGCTCCATAAAAAAAAAAATCTGCAATGTTTTACCGTACTTTCTTTAAAATTTTAGAGCAAAAGTATGGTTCTAAATGTTGTCCATAATCTTCCAACAACCTCCCACCCCCCTTTCTTTTTTTTATCCCAATAGTTTTGGCTCCTGTGTTCTGAAATTCTTAGTAGTACATGCAATTATATTCTGTTACAGTTGACGTTTTGTTCCATTAGACAAACAAAGTCTGTAAATGTTACAATATCACAAAAGCAATACATTTGTAAGAAAAGTTAAGGACCACATTGCCATCATTTCACATATCAATAACTCACTTCAACGTCATGACAACAGTAATTGTGAGAATGGAAGTGGATGATGTGTAAATGAAGAAGAAAAATCGTGCATGGAGTGGGTCATATTTATTTCATTATGAATGATTGATCATTTCAAAAATAAAATGAAAACTGCTTGTCTGAGACAGGACAGCATTTTCTATTTCAATTTTTTTTTTAATTATATGATATATCATGACCTTGCTCAGCCTTATCCTAGTTATAATGCATGTGATATAATCTTTATTATTTTTGTTATCTTATGCAATGGGTTTATTACTTGAGAAATGGTGCACTATGCCCCGAGGAACCTGAAAACAGGGAAGGCCAAGGGAAACATGGAGAAGATGTGTGGAGAGAGGTCAGAACTGGCAAAGTTGTCCCAGGACAAAATAAAGTGGAAATCTCCTGTGTGTGGCCTATACCCTGATAAGGGTGAGGGGCAATGATGATGATGTATGTATTATTATGCCAGACAACCCAAAAGCTATTGTATTATGAAGGTATTGACAATTTTTTTTTTAAGTTTGTCAAGTTAAGTTCAGTTAATGGAATCTCTCCACAAGTTTTCCTGGATAAGACAAATCAGAGATTCCTACAAATACCTCACTTCATGTTTTCTGAATTTGTATGTGAACAGACAAAAGGGTTGCCAGATTATGCTTGTGTGTAACGTTCTGAAAGAATAAAACACATTCCTTTCCACCTGGACCTTTAATTCTGATCAATATTAACACAAAAAGTTTACGTAATGTAAGTTTGATCTGGAACTCTTCATCATGTCTTCCTGCCATCGATTCCTCCAGCTCCTACTCCTAGTGCTTCCTTAAAAAGCATGTGTTCAATTTAACCTTTTCACATCACACTGCATGACTATCTTGCGCCGTGTTGCACACCCATATTTAAGACTGAGCAGTGCCATGTTAAACAGTTAAACAAGCTTTACTGCACTGACCAAAAAGTTCAGAAACAAGTTCAACATTTTTTTTTTATTTTTGAAAAATATCAATTCAAGATACTTTTCATTTCAGGCGAGAATCACCGTTCAGAAAGAGTTGTATTGTATTGTCAGCTGTGTGATTGATAAATGTGTTGCTTGCTTACTCCACATTCCATCTGGTCAAACAAAGAGAACAGGACCAAAGTAGAGCTAAAGCATATAATACTATAATTGTGTAATGGGGTTTGTATCCTCCCTTATCATTATGCAGAAAATTGCTCCTTTTGTAAAATTCTGGCAAGCTCTAATACATGTAGGCCTATATTTCAGTTCAAGGATGCATAGAATTTGAAAGTTTATAGCCGTATGAAGAGTTGTTAGGAATGCTGCATGTTAAACAAATACACGTACATGTATCCTATAATCATAGTGCCATGGCAGAAGGGGTAAGACTGCTGGATTCACAATGTCATCAATTCAAATCCTGGCATGTGGCATTGTGAGTATTGGAAAGACGATGTTTTTGTCCATCCATCCGGGCAAATTGGATACCTCCTATTCTGCTAGGGGGCTGTTAAACCTTAGACAAACTGTCATTCTGTCTTAGAGTAGGGGATGATAAACCATCAAATGTTCCACTTCATGCTGTTGGAACAAGTACATGTATAGCTCCAGCTCTTTGGAACTTGTAGTCGTAGGCCTTGAAGGAACTTTATTTTTGTTTTCTTTTACTACAAGTTCGAAAAATGAGGTAAATGTAATAAATGTATGTATACAAGTAGATCTATTAACGTTTCTTTCATGTGTGTATGATGTGAAACAGAATATCATCTAATAAAGTGTAAAGCATGTATGTTAATATAACATTCATTGGGGCTTCCAGTAGCTTGCCAAGAACACCCAAAAATTGTATTTGCATATTGGTTTGTTTTTAAATTCCTATTTTGAATCAGAAATTTCTTTAAATGCACTGGTATGGAAAGGATCTCTTGGCTATAAATTTTCAAACAGTTGCACTAAACAAATTTGCACTCTTTTTCTCTTGTGGCGTAATTATGTTACAAAATCTGACTATATCCATAGCACTTGACAAAGATGAGAGAGGATAGAGTTTGTAGATCAGCTGGGAATGGTCTTCTTGCAAACACAATGCTGCAATTTCAGAACAGCTGCTTCATCTCAGTCCCACAGCTGCTAGATCTATATACATTATGTACTATTTACTATATAAGAAAAATCTGAAACTCAAACACCATTTTTGTGACTTGTGGCCTGCACTTTTTTTTCCTTACAAGTTACAAGTTTCATAGAACTTGCACATGAACATTTTGTCATCAAAATGATTGATGTTTCAGTAGAATGATATTGGTATAACCAATGTCAAAACAAGCGGGTGGGGGGTAGTTTTTTATGTGAATTGTCAAATGACGTGATGTGGTTGGGCTGCCGAACAGACAACCAAAAGGTCATGGTTTAAATCCTAATCCTAGCCATGTTTTGTCCTTGGTTTGTTGGAGACACTTCACATGATTTATTTCCTCTTCTCACCCAAGTGCAAAATGGGTTTCATGAAGCATATTCTTCTGTCAAAGTAAACCAATGAAAGAATTACATCCTGTTTAAGTGGTGACATGGTATCATTCAGTTTGCTTCATGCTACAGAAATCTGGATAATCTCAGGTGATATGGGCCTTGCAGGTTGTACAAATGTACTTGTAGACATTTGAGGAATTCTACTTAAACTTACTTTACTTTTGATGTGAAACTCATTTTTTTCGTTTAACTACTGTTGCCTTTTATTTTTCTTTGACTATCATGTTACTTAATATCTGAACGGAACAATGCAAATTATTTTCAGTTGGAAAATTATTATTCTTAGAAATTGCCTCTTGGATTATATTATGAACTCAAGCAGTTTTTCACTTATTGCGCAACTGATTTATTAGAAGGCAATACTTTATGGACATGAAAATAAAATGACATGACATGTTCCCTTTCACAACACTAACATTTGTTGATTTCATTGTAATTTTTTGTATGTGTTGAAAGGAGATAGAGGAATGTTACGAGCTCAGTCTTAAATTCTTGATTTAAAAGTATTTATGTACATCAGGTAATTTCTGATAACTTTTGTCCCAGGCTATGAGCTCCATATTTTTACGTCTAGATCTACATGGTGTGCCAGCAAAAATACAGGGTAAGAAAGTGAAAGCTCAAAATAAAAATATTCACAATGTACACGATTACACTACAAAGAGAGTGAAGCTGTACACTACACACATAAAGGCAACAAAATGATCACATTAACAATAAATGTAATTTTATTTCATGTTTCATGGTTTAAAAAAAAAAATGGTACAGCAGTTTCTGTATAACCATAATCCATTTTTTAATTTCTGTTTCTTGAAAATAAGAAGCCAATGTTTTCAATTTTATTTCAATAAGAGGGACACTAAAACAAACACAAGTCCAAAAGTGATCACTTTTTTTTTCGTTCGAATAAAAAAAAAAAAAAAAAAAAAAAACATATTTAACCAATCATGTAATAAAAGTTGTACCTCTTCACATTCTTACCAACAACAAACAAACATGTGCAATTTCACTTGGAGAGAACTGCTTTTCAAACATCCATCATCATTCAATAACACAAGAAAGAATCTGAATTAGATCATTATTGACAGCCTTATTTGCAAAGAATTACTTCATCACAAGATCTGAATTGCAAGCATGACTGAATTAAACATAGCCTATATAGCATTATCATCAATAAGACTTAGAGTAGGGGAAAGGGGAGGGCTTGGATGTTTAAAAGAATAAGAATAAAAACAAAATCAATTACTCAAAATCTATGATTTTACAATAATTTCAAGGATTGAAATAAACATTTGGAAAGTGAGTGAAACAAGGTGTTACAAAATGTTTCAAATAATGTTTACAAGAGCTGCCTTTCAGGTTTAAATCTGGTTCACAAATTATTCCCTCCCCTCTCCAACATACACTTCTCAAACACAGATCCAACATAAAAGTACATGTGCTTCATGTAATACTTTATTAAATATAACGTCACTTCTGTACTTTTCCTCCAATTAAATTCATGGACACTACTAATAAATTTTTACTCTCACAATGTTAAAAAAAAAAAAACAACAGGTATTCACAGAATCAACGTCCAAAAATAGTGCCTGTAATGGCTTCAATAACTTAGATATATCACTTTTAGAATAATTTTCCAAAAATGGAAAGAAAAAAAAAACAAACCTTCACATTAATAGAGCCACAGTTTCTATCATATTATTATACTGAATGTGATGCTCAACTTGTTGTCATCATAGAAACGAAAACAAAGCATCGCTAAAAACATTCCTGTCAGAAATGCAAGTTCCATAAAAACAGTTACAATACCACACACTGAAAACTCACTGGTATTTCATCAATACATATAAGAATTAAAGACTTTTTTTGTTTGTTTTTTGTTGTTATTGGTCAATGATATTAGTAGACCATCCACACTTAAACATCAATTCAATAGTTTCAATCATTCAAACCACAGCACACCAAAGTTTCCCACCAAATCTAATTTTTGTTTTAAATCATTGTTCCAGCATTTTTCACAACCTATTTAGTTTAAAATCATGTGTCTAATTAATCCGTTCAAATGGTTTAACTCTCATATAAGAGAAAAGATCTGGAGATGATTTTTATTTAAAAGACTACTTACTTTTGTTTAAGACTTTTAAAATAACAACATAAATTTGAATTTCCTGCTATTCCCACGCCCATTAAACTAACACACAATTCTAATTCTTATAGTTTTATATTTTACTACACTTTTAATGTGGCACTGACGGGGCTCGACCTTGCTTCGCCTCCTCCATGTGATGCTTTTCCACCTGAAAAAGCAAGTTTTATATGTACAATGATAAACACGCATCAGATCATTCACCACAAGCTCAATTTCAAAGGTAAAAAACAAAATACATGTGTCTTGCGGTACGCACTTACGTCTACACAGGACATGCGCGTTATGACCAGATCTCATTCTGGTCTCGTGTCAAAATCTAAATACAGGTCCTGTTTTTCAACACATGGCTGTGCCTACTCACAAAGGATGGACAACATGACCACACTTAATTTTGTGTCATATCATGTGACCAGAAACCCTGCTACACACCTCCATTTCATGTAAGATTAATTATATCATGAATATTTTTTTTTTTGAAGATGATTTAAAGTTTATTTATTTATATTCTACATTTGCTTAAAGAGTCATTTAATGCAAATTTCATGAAAGACATGCTATACTGCTCAAAGGAATAATGTGTTAAATTACCTAATGAAGAAATAAGAGAAATGAATAATGGAATATCCTCCATGACAAGAAAAAAGTCGTCAGGGGTATTTATACGAGTGTTTCTTCAAAACACTACACACAGAATTGCGATGATTGATCCGATTCTTAAACATCCTTTCCTAAGAAATAAGAAGCATTTCAGATTTAAAGTGCATAAATGCATACATCAAACTTACAATTTTGGAGATGTGCTGCATCGCTTTACTGCCTTCAATACAATGCAAGTTGTTTGGTCCATATGGCGGTTTGATAGTAACTTCTCCCTGGACAACTATATTTTGGTTGTGCCACCTACAGTCGCAGATGCTGGGGAATAAAAACATTGATCAAATCTGTTTCATGACCACCAGTCATTTATGATATAAATTGTATTCTTAGTCTTTGTCCTAATTACTAATGAATAAGAATGAAAAAGAATTTCCCTTCAAAACACTAGAAGTGCTAAATAATGAGGTTAAACAGTATATTCTCTAAAGGTACTGACTGTTCAAAAATTAAAAAAAATGGCGCACGACTAATGAAAACTCAATTAAAAAGGTAAACAGGTTAATCAAAATTATGCTGTCTAAAAAAATTATAATTTTAGTGCAACAGGTAAGTGCCTGAATGCTTTTGGTATAAATCACAGTACAGGTTCTAAATGCATTCAAATTTTCACTGTCACTAAAAGTAAAAATATTGTGTATGCACACTGCAAATGCACATTGTCATTCAATAAAAGTCGCTATATCCATCCTTTTTTATTATAAATGAGAGAATGGTTAATCTACCAAAGACAAATAAAATATATGTAAAATAAAAAAACTAACGTTTTTGAAATAGTGTTCATGAGGCGCTGGCCTTCCGGTGAAACTCCAACACCAATGTACGTCTTCTGTCGCAACCGATCCTTCTCTTGCTCGATTAATCGCTGTGAGATCTAAATACAGTGAAGACAGTGGGTTACCAAACAAAATCATTAATTAAAATTCATAAATTGACATAAACCCCATCATCCATAAAATAAAAATTACGAATGGTTAAAGCGTTGGACTCCTAATCCAAGGGTTCAGGGATCGAATCCGGAAGGTGACCGTGTTGTATCCTTGGGAAAGACTTGACACCATTTTTCCTCTCCCCACCCAGGTGCAAATCGGGTACCAGCATATTAGGCTGGGGAAGTAAGCCTACGACAGATAGCGTCCTGTTTAGGAGATGATGTAAAAACCATCTGTTCCGCTCCACGCTACTGAAACCAGGATAAGCTCCAGCTCTATGAGCCTCATTGACCTTGAAGGAACTTTACTACAGTGGTCTCCGCCTAAGAACCTGCCCCTTGGGAGACACGATTACCGTGTTCTTAGCCGGAGTGGGCTCTAGACGGATTTCAAAGAAACGCGATGTTTGCAATTGAACAATGCAATTCAGACTGGGGGCAGGGGTCACTAACACATAATGGAGCTTCATCACTGACCAAATCAATCTGTGATTGGCTTACTTAAATTTTATACACCAATCAAAATCATGCTTATTCCCTGTCAGATCATCCCTGTCTGTAGGCCTAGGTTATTATACAAAACAATGCAAGATGCTGGCGGCACCTTACCATAAAATCTAACTCAAAGACCCATCTTGGTTCTGATCCCTCGCCAAGACGCCTCTTCCACGACGTCGATCAAAACTAAGAGCGGTGTTTCATTATGATATGTGAAGTATGGGCGGCTGGGCGGGGTGGTGAGACTAGGTTGCGGGGTTACACGGCATCGAGACTATGGGGAGGGGGGAGAATAGGGCAGGACACAACAACAAAGCGTAGATCTAGCCAATTATGACTGGTTTAAGACGCAGGTGGGGAATGGGGCTGGATGGGCATGCTTCGAGCGATGTGAGCGAATAGGCCGAACGCGTCAACGCAAATAGGCCTAGGGGAACAAAACGGGAGTGGGGGAGGGGAGGGGCCGAGAGAATGGGGCTTTGCTTTCCACAACGGCTACGGTCTAGCTTAAGGACAAAAGCAGGTTGACTGGCAGTGTTTCTGGCGGCGGCTACTTCAAAAAAAAAATCTATCGAGTAAGAAGGTGTTTGTAGTTGAAAACGGGCTCTTATGCACATGAATTATATAGAAAAAATTTCGTTTCACAAGAATGGCCGGCTCTTAGGTGGAGACCACTGTACTACTACATAATCAAAGGAATGCAAGCAGAACAAGACGAGTAAGCAGAACATACAGAACTGACTTTCTGAGTCTGAGTTTCTGTCAATTTTTAATGTAATTAATCACAATTCAAAGTTCTCTTTAGTGCCACATTACTTTACTTTTCAATGCCCCATTTTTTTAACTCCTTTCAGAACAAGAGACGTTGGTTTTCATCTCAGGCAATGTACTGTAGTTCCACCGGTCCATCAAACTAATTGACAGTGCACTACATTAGCAACAACACACTCTATATTTTATATTACCTAGATAAGCATTCCTTCCAGCCAAACCCTGTAACCTATTAAGAAATTATAATTATATCTCAAAGAACTTGGCTCTTAACTAATAACTTCATGTAGATACATGCATCTGGTTATTTTTAGGGGAGTTTTGTCTTATAATCTATAGCTACCTCTTTTAGTTTGTACATGTACTTCAGTTTTGGTCTCTTTGGTCAACTTTATTAGGATTTGCCCATTGCAAAATCAGAGTAAAATATGTGTACACAAGCCATTCTGGGCACATACCAATAAACCTTTAGGCAAAGCTTTTTCTTTTAAACTCAATGTTACAATCTGTAGTGTTTGTCATTGACTGTGAAACACTAACACTAACTTTTCTTGTCCCATATATCCTTTTACCTGATATTTTAATAATAACATTGCAGTCCCAAAGCCTATCACATATCCCTTGATTAAAAAAAAAAAGGAGAATAAAAAGAGAACAGGGAAAGAATCCCTGAAATCAAAGAAAGACATCCAATACATAGTGGTGGTAGAAAATGTGGTGCCCCATGCTGTCTAGACTTCTTGTCCTGAAGTACAGAGGACTGCAGAAAAAGAGGGTAGGATGGGTATGCAGGGAGAGCAGCAAACCTTCAAAACTTTCTTCGCCTTTTTTTTTTCCCTGTTTCAGACAGCAATTGTTTCGATTTAACGAGTTTCTTTTTAGCTCTTATAAAAAAAGGTAAAGACCCAAAAACCCCAAGACACTCGTTTCTTTTCTTTAGTGATATTTTCAGTACATTCTTTTAACTCCAATTTATTTTTTTCTGATTTCAATAGTAAAAGTACAATGATAGAGATGGCAACTCAGCAACTCTAGGATCAACTTTCTATTTTTACCATAGCTCTCTTTTACACACACAAACTTTTGTGTCATGCTCGAGATGGATGTCAATTTTAATTCACCAGCTTTCACAACAGCCAATGCATTGTTTTGCAAAATATGGAGACGGGGATAGTCTGGCAGAGAATAAGCATGGTTTTGATTGGTGTTTTTAAAATTTAAGTAAACCAATCACAGATTAATTTGGTAAGAAATTAATGCGTTAAAGCGGCAGAAATCAGGGCTATCATGGTATACATGATTTATCCCCCTTTGAAGTACGCCTAAGAGCCCGATCCGGCTAAGAATACGGTAATCGTGTCTCCTGAGGGGCGAGTTCTTAGAGGGAGACTACTGTATCATTTTACATTTTTTATAATAATGGTTCAGAAACTTGGAGTCACCAAAAATATAACAGCAAAACTGCCGTCTTTTATCAACAAATGCCTGCGTTAAATTCTGAAGATATGGTGGCTGGAAAACATCTCAAATGTGAAGCTGTGGGAAAAGACCAACCAAATGCCCATCAATCTTGATATTAGAAAAAGCAAGTAGGGTTGGATTGGCTACACCTTAAGAAAGCCTCCAAGTAACATCACAAAAGACAGTCACTGGACTGGAATCCACAAGGGAAGAGGAGGGTTGGAAGACTAAAGAAAACATGGAGGAAATGTACAGAAGATGAGGCAAACGCAGCTGGCCTCAGATGAGGAAAGTCGCTCAGAACCGCAACCACTGGCGTGCAGTGGTTGCAGCCCTGTGCTCCTCCAGGAGCAAAGAGGATTAACTTCTACTAACACCTACAGTCAGATAGTTACGCTGCTTTCACTATATCTTCATGCATAATACTTTTGATAATAAATCACATCTCATTTCCTTTTCATTAAATCGGTACTTACTTTGCTCACGTTTATATGGGGGACAGGCTCTGGGGTACCCATCTTTTCTTCTAAGATTTCTATGTCCTTCACATAGTTCAAATTAAATATATATATGTCCGAGAGCTGGGCGACGCTTGGTGAAGGTGATTCTTGGACCAGGTTAAGGATTCACAAAAAGTTATGGCACAATCACAGATCGCTATGTAAGCCTTAACACATTATAGCTTGACATCATCTGTACCTTGTTCATACTCACCAGTCTATGCCAAGTTACGATTAAATAACAACATTAATTATAATTCATACTCATACTCATGTTGCTATAAATACATGTATCATGATCACTCAGAATCATCATATAGCTGGTTTCTTTGCAGCCCAGTAGGGATCTGTCCAAATCCCAATTCATTTGCCCTTGTTTTTAGTTATGTGTGCATGCAATGGGCTTAATTTTGTCAATGGAACTTTTTACTTGCCCTCATGATATGACTTGAACAAAGAGTACACAGACGACATAGAAAATTAGCATACATGACTTGAACAAAGAGTACACAGACGACATAGAAAATTAGCATACAATCACAATGAATTTGTTTCAGACTTTTTGAAGTTCTGTCTATCAGATGGTATTTAAAGTATCGCACTGAAATTTTCATTGTGACCTTAACCCTACAAGTGTCAGTGCATTGAACTGTGGTGTCAAAGGGTTTGAATGGATTTACACACGGGTTATAAATTTGGTTGAAACCAAGGCAAAAGGAATACCGAGACCCCTAAAACTATAGGCCTATATTTTCTGAAAGAGCATTGAAAAAGCAAAAGGTTGCTGACCAGTTCAGCAGATTGATCTGCACACAGTGACCTTGACACTGATCCATTTTTATTTTTGTTTACAAGAAAATTTGAACTTTGGTGGCCCCGAACAAGTTTATATTGGGTTATTTGTTATAAAATGAAAACATCAAAAATAGGTTGGGCATTCAATTTCCTTTCAGACTATAATATATATATATATAATTTGTATACTGTAGCTAGGATTATTCCTAAGTCTATCTACTTTGTAAGGAATAATATGTCACAGTCCTCCTCGCAAACATGTCTTTCGGCTCGCCATCTTTCTAGACCTAGGCTCAGGCATAGCCCCCTATTCGCCACCGCTGCTACTTCTACTGTTCTCACTCTCGTGTTGTATATCAAAATTGTCTTCAAGATCACTGCCATCGTCTTCATCTCCAAAAATGTCGAAGATATAAGAGACTCGATGGTTTATGAGACCCAATGGGCCTCAACATGGGTCGGACATAATTGTTTTGATACAGATTCCGTTCCATTGAATTTTCGACTTTTAAACAAAAGCCGATAGCTAATGGTTTTTCCGGTTTCAATTAGCAAGTAGAACTCTTCTTCGGTGAAATACCAAAAGGTGTATGATAAAAAGTAATATTTCAGACCCAAAATTGTGATCCAATTAAGGCCGATTTAATCAGCCGTGACACCACACGAATCGGCCGTCGACACTCGTAGGGTTAAGTGCATTTTTGCCAGTTTTAGTATAAAAATACTTCCATCTGCAATATCAGACCTGCTAGCATCCAGGGTTGGAAAACCAACGTTAAATAACCTACTTCGTTCGTTAGTAAGTATAAAAATAAGTGTAAAAATATTTTGGTCCACCCAAAAAGGTCATCCATAACACAAACATTTTTAAAAGGGGAAAAATATTAACGGTTTTGAAAAATACAAAATGTATAAAACAAACAGTGCTTTATTACAAATGTATGACAGAGACTAAGAAAGAAAAAGGCTAGGGATAGAATATATTATCAATTTTTAGAACTTTGTTTGTCTAAAAAATCCTGAAATAATAAGTGTGGAGAGCAACGTAAAGTAATCCTAAACAGAAATCTAATGTGATCAGAAATTCTTTCATTGAAAAATGCAACATTTACAAAGCAACAACAACTCCGTTACACTTCTACAACAGTTACTGATCCAATTACACCTTATAAATGAATCATTCATACGGGGAGTATTACAAAGTGTGATGCTATGTATAAATTCTACATGACAATAAATTTTATAAAATGCATTTTAAATAGATTGTGCTTTGTATTCAAATTCAAGCTTAGAAAAGAGTTAGGGACAGATACATTTTTTTTAAAACCTTTTCACCTAAAAAAAAAAAAGTAAAAATGCTGCCTTCTTCATGTGTGTGTGTGTATGTGTGCTGGGGGGAGGGGGCACCTGGTATGGTAATCTTTCCTCAGACTGAGTGAACGCAGACTACTACTGGTGCTACTGTTGGGAGATCTGTGACTCAGACTGTCGGCCTTTGTCATTGTCCATTAATTAGCAAGGGACTGTAGATCCAGAGTCTAGGTATAGATTTTTCTAAATAGATTAGATCTAGATCTAGAATCTAGAAAAATCTAGATTCTAGATCTGGATAAAAATATAAATTATCAACTTTTGATTGTGCAAGTTACTAAAATATCCAAATAAATTGTCCTGTACTTTGTTTTTATTGCTTCCGCCCTAGTGTATGGACATTTAGATCTACTTCATAAGTTTCGACATTCCTTACACAGATAAGGCTAAGAAGAGGGGTGAAATAACGGAAGGTGAGAACCACCATCATGAAGTAATGAAGTCAAAGGGGCACCGTTCATCGTCGTCATAACGTGTGCGACAACATCAAAAGGATACCGATAGAAAGAATTTTAGACCCGTAATCAAAAGACCTGACGGTCCCTTTGTATGACTCATTGTGGCAATCAACAATGCGTATGTAACTGCCAATGCTGAAATATTCAAAATTTTCTGCTTGATTCATAGTTAGATCCTGCGTTGTCCTCATGATCTTTTGTGATGGAAGAAAACAGGAAGTCGGAAAGTGAAGCGTTTGTTATTAGTTGCCAGATAAAATTGTGTTTTAATGCAATACAATATAATAATTATCATAACATAATAATAATTCTAACTTTGTGACGAATTTAATGAGGTAGAATCTACGGTATTGCGAATAATTTATTATTTGACATACCTGTCAATTTTATTACCATCGTACTTATAAATATTTGGCAAACAAAACACATTTACTATTGTACATCGTCCCTGTCAAATGACATTGTTGTATGTCAAAATACAATGTACCAGGTTTTCAGGATAAGCAAAAAACTGTTTAATTTTGCCCACATTTTTCACAGAGTAATAAGGTTTACACAAAATGACATTATTTTCCACTCCGGATTCAACTATGGAATCATAATTTACCTAATCCTTCAAAGTTGCGAGAAAATCCAGTATACGACAAAATTACTCCAAATTTCGTCAGATGAAACTGTTGTAAATTAACTTACTTCAAAAAAATTGTTCTCTGAAGTAGTTGTAAGTTGACATACGACGTTATCATTTAACGGATAATATTCAAATAAGAACAATTCGCTTCTATTATTAAACAACATAATACAATGTTGAACAATAATAACTTCAAATCGTTATATATTTTAGTAAAGATCAAATCCTAAAAGCATTGACTTACTTGACTTATTATGCCTCTTGAACAAAGGGCCGCAACAACACTTCTCCAACGCAAGCGGTTCTGGCAGGTCCTCTTCGGCTCTGCCCATGTAATTCCAGCGGCCTTCGCTTCAGCGTTTATACTACTGCGTCAAGCCTGTTTTGGTCGACCCACTTTCCCCCTTTTTTGTGGATTCCAGTCCAGAGCCTGCCTAGTGACGCTGGATGCAGGTGTGGCCAATCCATCCCCGTCTCTATTTCTTTATCTCAGTTTCAATTGGGGTCTGTCTTGTCCTGTCCCACAGTATTTCGTTGGAGATAACTTCTGGCCACCTGATGTGGAGGATGTTCCTGAGACATCTGTCAGCGAATGCCTGAAGCTTGCCGGTGTTGGTTTTTGCCACCCTCCATGCCTCTTAGCCGTACAACAGGTCAGACTTCACGTTGTGTTGAATTTCTGGATTTTGTTGTGGAGTGAGAAGGCTTTCACCAGCATGCGTCATGGGCTCTACTGGATAGAACTCTTCCTCAACCAAGTTGTTTTTGAGTACTGTTGTTGCGGTTTCTGTATCAAATTAGTCTTTACAGGATCAGGTTGTTAACCCAAGTCAAATCCCCAGCCTGAAGGGCCAGCGAGTGCTATTTGTCTGGTCTCTACCCTTTGACCTCACTGGCTTGGGTGGCCCTACCAGGAGACAAATCTCCCACCAGCATAGCTCGCAGGGTCATAGAGACACACAAGCCCCCAAACCAATAGGGTTGCACTCTCTAAGGAGCTTAAAACCATATTGTTTAGCAAGTTATTGATTATTTTTCAATTGCCAAACAATACGAACATTCAAAATAGCAAAATCACTGGCCAGAAAAGTTTTGATAAGTTTTTAAGAGTGGGAAATAAATGTTGACAATAATTATCAAGAATTTATATCAAAATTTATTTTTCAGATCATTGTTATAATGCGTATTGATGAATCATGAGATTCATTGATTAATTGTTTTGTTTTATCATGATTTATATTTTTACACATAAATACTATTAAGTAAATGAATGAAAATCGAGAACAGCTTTATATCTTTGAAACAAATAACATTAACTGTAAACCTTTGATCACCATGAAAATATAGATTACAATGTTTCAAACAAAGAACCTCAACAACGAAGCAACAAATCTGAATACTCGACCAGAGATCTCAACTTCTTAACGTTTCTTCTTCATATTCAAAGTCTGAATTTTGATCTGTCGAGGTAACTAGTCCTGCTTCCAAAGCTCGGTAGGCAACAATGATGCAGGATATAAGCAACTGAAGAAACATCAAGGCTAATGTATAATGTCGTTAAATCTTTTTCCCAAGGAAAACAAAAACCATAGAATTCGCCAAATGAAAATGTATTATGTTGACTTACTACTTGAAATATTGAAGACTACGTTGTGTTATGTCGACATAATTCAATTTATGATGCCGTTTTTTTGGTGCAAAATTGAAATGATACAAAAGATTTAATCGACTTTTAGCCAACACTATTGGGCGTAAAGCAATAAGACTAAAGCTAGCTTTCCATGTGCGCGTAATGCGTAATGCGTGATGCGTGATGCGTGATGTGTGATGCGTATTGACTGTTTCCATGTGTTCGTATATATTAATGTTCACGCTGCGTCAAAACTACTGTCTATTAAAACAAACACGCTCTGTGCAGTCCGGGGATTAAAAATACACCCTGTACATGTATCATGT
>JBDFRD010117708.1:0-13030 GCA_039654405.1 Bullina lineata
GAAGAAAAAACGGGGATTGACAAAAGCCCTGTTATTACCGGATACCTGTTATAACCGGTCCTGTTATAAGTGGTTTCCACTGTACTTAGTGGCTCATAATTTTTTAATCTATAACTGTACAGATCTAAATTGATTTACTCATGTCATGCCTATTTGTGATTGACTTTTTAGCTATCATTACAAAGTGACATGAAGCAAGAACAGAAAAAAGGTGCAATTTTTTTTCTAATATTATGACACAGACTTGTCATCAAGTGAAACCCAATGATGAAAACAGCAAACACTCACCAGGGACTGCAAAAAAGAGACAAACTTAACATCCCTGGCAAAATATTTGTCCATTGTGAAAGATGAAGAAGTGGAACATATGGTGAATTAACCCATACAATGTCCAAAGAAATTCAAACTAGCTCAAAATTGTCTCATCACAAATTGTGATTCTCAACTCATTGTGTGAACATTTTAAATCGGTGAGCATCACCCTGCACTTTCATATTGTTACTTCAAAACTGAGTTCACTTGACACCCCTTTACCAGAAAAGAGAAATTTTCCTTTAAAGTGCGGCATAAAATATAATATATGCATAGCACTTCCTGTTCCAGTTCCAGACAATAAAATACCTCAAACTTTCTGCCCTTGCTTCTGGCAGGTGTTTTAATATGCAGTGCGCACAATATAAAAATAAAAAGCTAAGCGCTAGGGATGTTATTTTCTTTTTCTTTTATAACTCAGTCTGTATACACATATCATGATATCCAAAAAATGTAAAAGTGTAACTTTCTCTTCTGCTGTCTACTTCATATATTATATAAATGTTACTTTCAGTTTATGGGCATCATGAAATAGCAGCCATTTTAACAATCAATTAAATGGGGGCAGGTAAATCATTTTTTTAGATCTGTAAAGTCACTATTAGTCTCTACATGTATTATTATATTAACAGTAGACAACAGTACATTCGAAAAGTGCTGATTCGCAAAAAGCGCCGAAAAAAAAAAGAACACACAACTTTACACTTTTCCTTTCTTTCTCTTTCTATTAAAGTAGCCCGGAAACAAAACAATATGCAAATTTAAAAAGAAAATATCTGCTCCTACCGGCCTATTAAAGGCCTGCTGAAATGTCCTGCATCCATACCCCAAAGAAAAGAGCACTTTTTTTACATCCGGGTTAAAAAAAAAACAAAAACAGCAGCTTACCATTTCCAGTTATATTGGGAGTAGGATTATTAGGAGAGATGAAATGAGCACTAATAGAAAGTTTAGAAAACCTTTGCAATGAGACACCCCCCATTTTTTTCTTACATTTTTCTAAGAAGCTCAAGCCTGGTTTAGTTGTTCATGTAGGCCTAGACTTTGAGTACTACAGCTTCGCTACTGAGTAAGACGGAAATAAGACAGATAGAGTAGTTTATAAACCGCAATCCGATCACTATGCCTACTCCATCACTTTTTCAAAAAACATTTCCCCTGCGTTTGTTTTTCATTAAAAAACAAGGCTGTTACACAATGGAAGGAAGACCTAGCCTAATCCTTTTATCACTTTGTTTCCGATCACCATGGTCATCCGATCGTGAGAGACAGTTTGCAACCATCAGAATGACTGTTTACTTTCGTTTTTATCTTGGGAGAAGACACGGAGCGACTTCCAAGTTAAGCTTCTTGTCCCTCCCTGTTTAGTCAGATCCTTCTTCCACAGGGAAAATAGTTCTTTAGAAACGTGCCAGAGCACGGGCTACCATCGTTCTAATATTTCGAATCGAATTGGAGGACTTTAATGTGGTGATTGGATAGTAGTATGCAAATCGTCCATTTTCATTTATCCGATCACTCCATAACAATTAGGTTTAGACGTTTCTTATCCATACCCCTCTTTCTTACTGTTTGTATTTCTTCATTTGCTTTGCTAACACTGGAATAAAACAGAGTAATATGACAGGAAAGACCTAACTTGATCACGCATTGTGGGGAATGGGCGTCCAAAGCCAGGTGCTGGGTGACGCCTAACTATTTGACCTCGAAATACACGTTTTTGTTCAACAAAGGAGTGGGGACCACAACAGTCACAGCACCAGCATAATTTTACACTATTCAGTTGAATTGCACTAGTGGTGAAAGTGATCAGATGGAAATGATATTTGCCGAAGGTAATTGAATAGCGAAAAAGCGATCACCTCACATTCAATCTTGTTGCGTACAAATACGTAGGAATACATTCAGGAACACACCCACAGGACTGGCCAATGGGTAGGCTTCGTGTGCCTATCTTCGAATGTTTCTAGATCAAATAGTTAGGCGGAAAAGCATGGCAAAACGGAGCGCCTCGCTTTGGATGCCTACGAGTGATCGAGTTAGGTAAATTATAGAGACAGGAGAATAGAGTGAGACTGAGAGAGAAAGTGACTGCTGTGAAAAGCGGCAGCAAACTTTCAAGGCAAAAGACGCTTGTCACTATTGTTTGTACCATAGTGAGTATGTTCGCTAACGCCTCACTCCTGACCTCCCACTAAAATGACAATTGCTAACATTGCTGATTGCAAAAAGGAAAAACTTCAAAACCTAGAGTCTAGAATCTATTCATTTAATAAGACTAAAACTAGAGTAGAGTCTAGTTCTAGTCTGAGTCTATCCAATTGCAAAATACTTGCTTACTTTGTTTGGGGCTTGCTACAAGACAACATTGTAAAATTCTAGAATCTAGATCTAGACCAAAATGCCACAAAAGACAAATTTTAATGTGGAATCTAAAGTTCGTGAGTCTGAAAATTGACCTGGTGACTGTGCCAATCGTAGATCAACTCAAAGTTCATGTCTGTTTGACTACAGGGGATAGATCTACAATCTAGCGAACACACTGCCTGCAATTCTTGCAGTAAAGAGGATGGAGATCATTGTCATTAGCCTAGCTTTCACTTTCATTTTTGTTGCATTTTCTGTTTGCATTTTTTTCACATCACAACCACTTGACACTTACCGGGTCGACTGTTTATTTTGCTGCTTTTCCAGATAATTAGGTATCGGTAATAGATCTAGATCTAGATCTACAGATCTGTGAGGATATAGATCTAGCTTTTCTTTGTGGTCTAATCATCAAAAGATCTAGAGCTAGATCTAGAATCTAGTTGAAAAATATCATTGGCCAACAGCAACGTGCTTTCACTTTAATTTCCAGGTCTCAGGCTATTTCCAAGTCAGACAAAAGACGACAATAGGCCAGATGTGGATGGCGTTGGGGTCGATCTTATTTCCGGGCGAAAGAAAGAAAGATTTTCATTCGCCAAAACTTTTGCTATAGTTCCATATCAAGTCTTGTTAAAGAGAAAGTAAATATTAAATCCACGTTCATTTCGTCTTTTTGTGACGCTTCCGTAATTCAGATAGCACAAACTACCCACATTTAATAATATTATTATAATAAAAAAGACGAGACTGGTTACGCATCAGTAGGTAGATCTGTCCCAATAAAAAATTGTCTTTTTTTTAACTCAGTTTCAAAACTCTGAACGTGAATAATAAATTGCTCAGCACCTACACTAGAAGATCTAATAGCATTAGGTAGCAGCAGAGAGCCTACATGTAGGCTCTCTGGTAGCAGGCATCCGTCAATCCCGGGGAACAGCGTCTCCTGTGGCTGTGAAGACCATTGGAATGACAATCGCGGCCGCAACAAGCGTGGTTATTGCAGCGTGTCTGTTTGCTGTTGAGAAAAAGCTTCTGTACAGTCTTTTCTCCTCCGCCTGTGGTTTCAGCTCACTTTCAAGCTGCCAGAGCCCTTTCTGCGACATTCGGTCTCCAAGCAGCTCTGCGGTGGCTACTGTCTCCGAGATTTTGGTGTTCATGGCAAGTGTCTTGAGGTCTCACTTGAAGATATCTCTGAAGAGCTGCTGGGTCCTGCCTGTTGGCCTCTTCACTGTTGCCAGCTGTCCGTAGAGAAGGCCTTATGGTATGAGCCCTACCTCAATGCGGGTAACATGTCCGAGACAGCACAGACGTCTCTTTTTCAGAAGGGTGAACATGGAGGAGACTCCTGTTCTCTAAAATACTGCACAGGATGTTTCTGAGGTAGCGCTTGTCGAACGCGCCGATCCATCTCTCCTGGCGAGAGCGCAAAATCCACGATTCGCTGCCATACAGGAGAATGCCCATAACACCGGCAAAGGAGACCTGTGGCTTGTCATGCTCTGAGAGCTTCCCGTTTGTCAAAACCCGCCTTGTGAACCTGGCTTCCTTCCCGATACGCCTGTTGAGTTCAGTGTTGAGGGAAAGATTGTCAAATATTGTTGAGCCCAGGTAGGACTACATGAATCCGTGAACGGCTTCTAGCTCCTAGTTATTGATACTAAATGAAAACAGTTCATCGACATCATGTCCCATAACCTGCGTTGTCTTCTTGGCTAGGCTCCAGTCGAAAGTCGAAAGGATAATATTATTATATCCGTAGCCACAATGCGAATTAAGAGTGGATAGGTCGCCACATTAATTAAAGAACTTCGGATGGGATTCCATCGTCTCTTGGAGCCTAGGAAGAGAAGAATGCAACCAGAGCTTTTTCGACCTCTTTCACTTTTGGTTCCAGATCAAGATCCACCACGACAGGCAGGCATTCTACTGTGTACAGAGCCTCTATGTTTACCAAGTCCTCTCTAGAATACAGTTCTCATTAATTAATGCTCCACCCAGCGATTCATATGTTGCTCATGATCCTTAATTTCGTCTCCATTGGCTAAGTTCTGTTTTGTACTGCAAAGGGCCTGCTTAATCCTTTCATGCACATTTATTAACCGCAGTCTGCGTGCAGAGCGGATGGCCCTGCGGTCACCTTTCTGATGGCAGATTGTTGTAGTTTGAAAGAGATTGCCTCTTTGCCTCGATAAGCATTGACCTCGAACCAGTGGGCTCTCTCTCTCTCTCTCTCTCTCTCTCTCTCTCTCTCTCTCTCTCTCTCTCTCTCTCTCTCTCTCTCTCTCTCTCTTGCTGAAAGTGTATAGTGAAGCATTGTAGATGGTATTTCTAAAGTACTCATCTCTTGCTAGCATCACCACAGGCCGATTCACGCAGAGCATGTTCCAGTGTTTCTGTGAATTCTCCCACTTTAAGTGGCACCTACAATATAATATAAATTGAGCGATTTACAGAATGAGTCGTTAAGCTAAATCCTTCCCTTAATTAAGTGGAACTCGCAAGTCTCAACCACAATCTAGAAGCAGCTTTCTTGTTTTATACAGCCGTATTACATTGTACATGTACTACTGTACATACTTTGAAAGCTGTGTGCTCTTAATTCATTAAAAGGTATATATTATGCTAGAGGCATTATTTCCCAGAAAGATGGACATGTCTGTCAAAAGATGTTTGTGGACGCCTGACATTAAGCAGTAAAATCATTCTGAGCCATTCCCCGACTATGTGAAATAACTATCAAAGGCTGAGTAACAAGCAGAACGTGGATACTATTTGAAGTTGAAATTACATAACCTCAGACAAAAATCGAGTCTTTGCAGACCATGGACGATATCGTACAACGTTCAAACAATTCCTAGAAAATACCAATTCGGTCTTTTTATACCTTCCATGCTTTCCGCTCTGTCATTTCCCCCCAAATGCTGAAGACTATAAGTAAATGAAGGGTACTCCATCAACTTAAAAGATTGAGCGTCAAAAAAGTGATAGTGTAATAGATAATAAGTATTTTTTGTTTCGACTTCACTGCTTTATCGACAGTTTTGCTACCATCGAC
The DNA here is from genome assembly GCA_039654405.1 of Bullina lineata. NCBI lineage: Eukaryota > Metazoa > Mollusca > Gastropoda > Bullinidae > Bullina > Bullina lineata. The sequence goes on from JBDFRD010117708.1 coordinate 5,738, forward strand.
AAAAGTGACCACCCAATGCTACTTTCTCCCTTCATAGGCCCCTGTACAAATTAAAATGCGCCGAAAAGAATTTCTAGGTTCATGAATCTGGAAAAAAGAAAAGGAAAATAATGTCCCACACACTGAAAGCACACCGTTATTCCAAGGAAAACCATACTTTCTGCATCATAATATACATTCTTCAGTAGGTTACCCCTGGTGGGACGGACGCGCTTTCGAGGCGAGACAAACAATGAAATAGCGGACGGATTCGTGAAGCCACCAAGTTGCGAGATAAAATTGCCTCTTCTAAGGGTTCGTTCACACCAAACTGGCGACATCAGACGTCCGATGATCGTGTTCACACCAACCTGCCGACAAAGGCCGAGTAATTTTCTCTCGGCCGTCCGATTTTTAACTTTTAGTGCTGCAATAAAAATTTCAGCGCACTCGGCCTTTCTCTAGTCTGTGCGTCCGTCCAATTAAGTTTGGTGTGAATGCGCTGTAAGTCTGACACAACTTCGCCTACATAAGGGGTCGGCAGATAGGTTATTTAACGTCGGTTTTCCAGTCCTCGAAGGTAGCAGGTCTGATATCGCCGACGGAGGCCCGCATAAGAATATTTCTAGTGCGTTTTTAACCTATTTAGACACGCAGCCACTTCCTGATATTGACCAATCAAAACTTTTCTCTCTTTTTGTCACAATAGTAGGGTAGGCTACTCCAAGATGGCAGATCCAACCGAGGGTTTGTGTTTTGTTTATGAGTTATGAAGAAATGCATGCAACAAAACTGATTAAAATGATGCAAACAAGAATGAAATAAATGCCATGATTCTATGTGAAACGAATCTTGTTCATGTTGAAACTTTCATGGCGTTTTGTCTGTGGCAGAATCTTCGAGTCTTTGTCATATTTTGATTTTGATTTTGTCAGTGTCATGTCATTTCAATTTGAAATCAAAACAATTTTCAATAAATTTAATACAAAATAATCATGCAAATGGTTGAAATCTAGATCTAGATTTTTTTTATAGATATCTAGATCTATCGTAAAGCAAAAGTTTTGCTAGAAATCTATTTAGTTTTATAGTGTGTCGCTTTCTGGCTCTCAAATCAGGACTTCTGCTTCTTAAAAACAGCTTACAACTTAGACTTAGAATCTAGATCTAGATCTAGATCTAATTTTTCCTTGCTGCACATTTGATTTGCAGAGAGGGTGGAATTGGGATAATGGCCTAATAAGCATCATAATCATTGTTATCTGATCATGTATTGTCTGTATCACTTTGGTCTTGACCTAAAAAAAATGAAGCTATATTTAACAAGTGTGCATAAAATCATCTGAAATGCATCGCAAATATTTCGGCACGTGTTTTAAAGGATCGTTGTGCTAGTAAATTCCATCTTGCACAGGTGATTTGCTCTTTTGGGAGAGCATTTTGCTTTCCATTTCCGCGTCGCGCAGGTTTCCGCTTTATACGTATACAGTATACATGTCAAATATAGGAATTAATCACAGGGAAAAAAATAATATTCCGCCTTGGCAAGTTCGACTGTATTTGCTTTTGTATTTTATTTGTACCTTGGATAGAACAAAATTTACCAACCACGGTTGTAACGAAGGTTATCTTCTTGAAATCGGGATCTCTCATCCCCATCGGATGTGACACGCAGAGAAATTATAGTGGGGGGGCAATTGGCCAGGTAAAACTAATTGGACCAGTAAAAACGTTGTTTCTACGACCTTGGATTCAATGAGACCTCGGATTCAGTGAGGAAATAGGGAGGTCCCCTTGATCATGTCACTGGATATAACTAGAGTTTGCTTAGATATTGACAAAAAGTTTAAAGAAAAATAGCAACGAGATCTTGGATTTTTACCCTTGCACATTATAAACAGATGTTGGTTATTAATAAACTACAAAGTTTCTGATCTGGTGAGAACAACACTTGAAAACATGACTCATTGTCTTTGTTTTGAGATCATGCCACACCATGTAAATAGTGATTAGTGTATTAAAATACCAGTTAGTCTTTCGCATTTTAATGATTTTTCTGTTAAACAAAAAAAATGTTTATTATATATTAATTTTCCAGATCTGAAAGCATTTGAACGTAGACTGACAGAAGTGATCAGTGGCCACCAACCTGCTGCAAGATTCTGGAGAAGTAATATCTTTATTGTTTATGATCTATTCAAAATGTAAAGAGACCTTAAAAATAAAAGTAATGAGAGGAATATTGTGATTCATAGGCACTTATAGTGTGTGTATAAAAAAAATATACCTCTTTGTATGTATTTTTGGGGAAAAGCAAAAAAAAAAAAAAGAAAAAAACATAACTTGCAAACGAGTAAAATCTGCAGAAGATCTCACCGGTGCCTGATATAACATACAAATAACGTTGACATTTTCTCAAGTTCTTTTAGGTAAATACTAATTTTATTATGTATGTTATAAAGCCCTGTCATTTGCTTTTTCAGGCATTGATGTGTTTATTTTTCACACAGAGCCAAAGGCTTTGTCTTTATTTGCCCTGGGGTTGTCCAAAATGAACACCCTCTCCTCTAAATAGCTTTTATTCTGTTCTTGTAGTTTCTTATGAAAGACCTATTGTGATATGCATGTCATGTAAGTAATGTTCCTGCAAAGTTTATGAGGAAATAGTCTTTCCCCTGCTCAATAACGATCTTTTGATTTTAGAGAAGACTGAGACATTCAAGGGATGCAATGAAGAATGTTGTTCCTTGTATTTTTTTCAGTCATATTCATCTTTGTTTCACTATGCACTATGGTGGGAGCATGGACCTGGCTTTGGGACCCTGAAACTTCTAAGGTGAGATCATGTCGAAGAAATCTTTGAGTTGGAAAATGAGGTTACATGTGTGCATGAGGTGCCTGAAAAAAGATGACTAGTAGTTTGTTTTATGGTAGCTTTGCACTAATTCTTTCATGCTGAGCAATTGCACAGTATTATTCAGCTCATGAAGAGCTTTTATAATTATTTCCTCATTGGAAAAGAAGAATTGACCACCATTCAGAATTTTGAGGATAAGAAGAAATTGTGACACTTTTTGTTTCCTCTTTATGAAATGATTGAAATGTAAATTATTATTAGTATTGTTGTTGTTGTTGCTATTATTGGGCAGGAGAGTGATCACTTTTTTAACCTATGATCAACGTGCCAGAATAAACAAAACGTCACTTTGTTGTACCGGTAGTTACATTGGTCAAACTTGGTGACACTATTATTTATTTAATCTGTGAGCCAGAAATGCATCCTCCTGATGTTTTATACATTCTTTCTATGAAACCATGGACAAGCATCTTGGAATTTAGTAACTGACTGTCTGCCTTGTTTAGTATTACAGTCTTATATGTACGGATTCAGGGAAATTGTTCAAGGAATCTGATGTGAGACATCGTATTGTTAAGCAAGACAACTGATACAAGAATAATATTATATTATGTTCTACAGAGAGCAGACTATAGAATGTTTAAACTTTAATTTCTTTCAAATGTCTGTTTTTCTTCTTCTGCTATTGACTTCAACATAAACTGTAGGGTTAGTCACTTTCTTCATTTTTTTTTGCTATGAATAATTAAAAGTTACAAAGTAAGGTAAGTTATTGAGTCAAATAAACGGAAATACTCTAACCAGAATAACTAGAGTGGAGAAAGAATGTGCATAAACATGGAATGACCGATAAAACTTTATTGCATCTCAGTCTCAGTAGGCGTGTCACAACCCTTAGACTTATTTTACTGACGATGATACAGTCTTTGGAAGCTTGATCTTGGCCATTGAACTGATTCAGCACACACCTTGGCAAGGTGGGAGGGGAAAGGAGGCTTGAAGGGCAAAATGAAATTACAATACTGCTCTCTCTTCTCGCATCAGTGATTTACAATCACAGGCTCCACAGCACATGGTGACCTATGTGAGAGACTGGAACTGGTGGGAGGGTAGGCAAGCTACAGTACACACAATGACATAACGTTGGCTTACATTACTATGAGCCTGGTTTTATGACTTTCAAACATATATGGCCGACTGAACTGCTCAACGATTTTGGTATTTTGCGCATGCTGACCATCATTGTTAAATCTAACTTTGATTTTATGCAACATTTGCATTGGCTATAAAATTTCATAAACTCTTAAGAAAAACTAATAATGCATTTTCAGTAAATGATGAAATGTTTATTTCAGAAATTCATCTTTAATTAAAAAAAAAAATTACAAATGTGGCAAATTGTGTGATTTTGATCATGATGCATATTTATAATCCATTGTTTTCAATTTCACTTGCATAGTTACAACTTTAGCATAAAGTTAATTTTTTTTCAGGCCTTGTGCAGCCTTTGCTCTGCAAAGTTACCACAACTAAAATGTTTTAGGATTTGTATATTTTACCTGTTTTCATGTCATATTGCTGATTGTTAACCTACTTTCAATATTTCTCAAAGCATTAAATCTAATCTTGTTTTTACTGTATGAGTGCTGTATGGTATAACTATTTTTGTTGCTATTTAAATGAGGGAAAAATTAGGACCTACACGCCGACATCCTTTTTTTTTTGCGTCAACCAAATGTGATAAAAAAATATTGCCTTGTTTTACTGAAATGACAGCAAGAAAATTTCCCTGGGAATCAGGTCTGTTTGTACCATGCTTCTTTTCCAGGTGACTTCTTATGTGTCCTCAGTTTGCTCTATCTGCCTGCCACTCTATTCTAAGAACCAGGTCTTGGAGAGCGTGTTCTCTGCTCGAGGCTGGATTGACTTTTGGCCCAGTGCATTTGATTGTCCACTCATTCTAATATTAAAAGCTGAAAGCTTTGTAGTTCATTCAGTTGTAGAAATAATTTTTATTTGGGCTCACAGTGCTCCTGTTTCTTTGATTAGAAAACTGTACCAAAATTATCAGAACATGCCATTATAGCATGTGAGAATTTTGTCATGTCAAGATTGAATACTTTGATCAGATAACTTTAAAATAAAGCTTGCCATCTCCTGTACGATTTCTTTCAGCAAAATCAATCATATGGCTAAGATTTGCTGTAAAAACTGATGTCCTGTATTATTGAATGGATTTTTTTTGTTTAATGAGTTGCGTGTCTGGGATCCCAAGCTCTGCCAATCCAGCCCTGAGTTCATTAACTCTTTTCCAGTTTGTTGATTATTGTTTTCTTTCCTTTCCGTTGTCCACAGGTACTTTTGGAACCTTATTTAGCAGTAATGTGGGAAGGTGTTTGGGATTTTATGCCAGCATTACTTTTCCGAGAGATTACTATTTCAATACCCATTTTTGCACACACAAAAAATGCTAACAAATGTAAATTTTCAATACTTTAAAATGTTTTTTAAAAACTGGGATTTCTGAAGAGTTAGGGGAAATTATTTCAAATGGTGGGGCCAGAATGAAATGCTAGCCATGGTTGTTTTTCTATGTATATGGCTTGAGATAGATTTATTTGGTAAAGATAGAAAAAAATCCTAAAAAACCCTCCTTTTGTAAATCTTAGTGAGATCTAAGATATAATATGGGTCTAAACTAATTTTCAAAACATTTAAAATATAGGGTTTCTGCTTTGAACGAAGTCTATTTTTCAATAAGTAGCAAATTTACTCCATCTCTGTTTTCTCCTGTTCAAGACAAACCTGGCAACATTGTTTTTGATTATTGCACTTGCAGCTGATAAATTTTTATGAAAAGAAACTAAACGAAAGGGAATGGAAACAATCAAGTTTCATTATGTCAGTGCAGTTACTGTTGGTAGTTCAAACAGCCTCAGTAACCGTAAAGTCTGATTTGAATCTGTGGACAGATCTGAGTTAGATGGCTCTTTACCTTTTTTTTTTTTTTTTTACATAATTTAGCCGTTGTTCCACCTCTAAAAATTATGTCTTGTTTCTTGTGAACTGCTTTTTAATTTTTTCTTCATTCTATTTATGAATAGATATTTCACTCTGTTGAGTAAGAGTTTTGAGATTAAAAAAAAAAATTCATACCCTACAACTTGCAACAGCGTCAAAGTGAATTGATGTTTATGAACTTTTATGATATAATGTGAGAGCAGCGGCATATAAAACAGGCAAACCAGGCCTTTTGCAGCCTTTTCAAGACAGTTTATGCTCTTTGGACGTAATTCATCTGCAACCATGCTCTACTTATAATCTGATAAAATATGAAACAAGTTAGAACTTAATATAATTAACTCTAGATTTAACATCTACTCAGGCAAAAACAACAAACCAAAATAAAAACAGTGCAGGCTTATGATGAAAGCAGACAATGCAAACAAAAATTGTGAAGTTACAAAATATACATGTATTAAAAGAAGATCAGCCTTTTTTGGATGAAACATTATTTTATTAAGGTCACCAGTGTCCTTTCATTATCCATATTTAGATTTGAACTCAAAGAAATTTCTTTGTCGAAAGTTTGTGTTGGTATTCTGAGCAGTCCATTATTCGGATTAATCACGTTCCAGGCTGGTATGGCTTTGGCTATTTGGGCATATTGATTTATGATAGGTGTGAAAACGTCTTTAATGCACTAAACATGTTTTGAATCAGATAACAAGCAATTGCCATTGTGAATTTCATAATAATTTTCTAGTAATTCATCTTTTTTTTCTTTCTTTTTTCTTTTTTAAAGGTGAGCTTGAGGCAGTCCTTGTGGAACCACCCATTCTTCACACTCAGCTGTGCAGTGCTCCTGCTTCTCTTTCTCTTTGGCATTCACAAAAGAGTTGTTGCAGCCTCTATGTATCCTTTTAATATTTTTAAACACTGATTTATCTTGACATGTTTTCTCATTTCCTCTTTCCCTCCCTTTTTGCTCTTCTTTTTTAAAAAACTATTTTACAGTAATTTTAAGGAACTAACTTTTCTTGCATATGTTGACAATAAAGACTTATTTTTGTATCTGTCCCACATTTTTCTTAGTACATTCTTGTCTGAGTGAAGACATTTCATAAAATGTTTTAAGGTGTTTATCAAACTGGAATTCCTTAACAATTGTATAGTATTGCATCACGATGCAGAACATTTCTGGCGGAGTACAACATGTCCTGTGATGATGTATGTGAATGTTATGCCGATAGAGTAAATGTAGAATTACAGACTAAGTCCTGACTAGAGTAAATGTAGAATTACAGACTAAGTCCTGACTAGAGTAAATTTAGAATTGCAGACCAAGTCCTGACTAGAGTAAATTTAGAATTGCAGACCAAGTCCTGACTAGAGTAAATTTAGAATTGCAGACCAAGTCCTGACTAGAGTAAATTTAGAATTGCAGACCAAGTCCT
>JBDFRD010117930.1:0-13010 GCA_039654405.1 Bullina lineata
GGGCTGAATTTTTCTTTCAATATAGCCGGGATTTCAATATAGCCTACTTCAATATAGCCAACATTTTTTTACAAAGAAAAAGTAGAGCTTCGGCCGGGACCTGAAAAATACTTCAATATAGCCGGGATTTCAATATAGCCTACTTCAATATAGCCGGGTTTCACTGTACAAAGCTTTCAAAAATGATTTTTGGTGTAGAATTGGGAGAATCAGGTCAAAATACATAGTCTTCTCTTTTTTTTTCTTTTCTTTTCTTTTTAATTTTCCTATTTCATTGCTTCTCTTGTCCTTTGAATTAATTTCATGTTTATTTTTCAACATTTTTTTTCTCTCTTTTCTGTTTATATATCCATCCCTTTTAAGCTGTTTCATTCTTCTTAGGAATCCAGTATGAGCCAATCAGTGGATAATGCCATGATTGACAGGCTGAAACATGATTTCCCACAGGCGTCTCGTGAACTCATTGTGGATATCACAACACTGTGAGTACAAAATCTTCTTAACAAAAACAACATTTAGAATAGAACAAAATAGAAACTGTTTTGTAGTGATACTCAGCACATTATAATACATTATATTGTGCCTATAAGAAGCAAAAGCGACTGGATTTTCGTGGCCCCAGATGAAGAAAATTGCTCAGAACCGTGTCCGTTGGCGAACAGTTGTTGCAGCCCTATGCTCCTCCAGGAACGAAAAGGATTAAGTCAAGTCAAGTCATATTGTGCCTATAATTGAAGGACAATGGCCAAAGAAACAAAAGGGTAATGAAGAAAAACACAGAGACGCCAAAAAAACATGTGCATAATTAACAATTTGTAGAAAACAAGAACACGAGACAATAGAACTGCTCACCCCCAATTCAAAAAGGTTTGGACATGTGTGCAGAATATGGCATTTAGTAAAGACAAGTTCATGGGAACAGAAAATGAAGCTGATAATGCAAAAGAATTTGACAAAATAAACTCTGTACTTTCATGCTTATCCCTACACAGCTTTAGGAAAACACAAGTTTACATCTACAGAAGCAAGCATGACAGAGTGAATTAGTGTAGAGACATATAACAATCTTTTCTGTACACCAGGTACATACCCTATAAGCTATGAAGTGAGGGGAGGAGAACTTGAAAATCAATAAAATCTTTATAAAAAAAGATGCAGTTTTTCCACATGTTTTATGTGAAAGTTAAAAATTGCATGCTTTCATGCATCGCTTGCTTTCAGTTGTCATGGGAATGAGCGGGAAGCTCGTGAACAGCTCAATGACCTTGGTTTCAAGAAGGAGTCTCCGAAAAGGACAGGTGCATCCCATAATGCCGCGGGAATGTCGCGCTCACCTCAGCGTTCTCCACAACCTGTATCCTCGCCTCAGCACCAGAAGCACGAACCCTCAGATGCAGAGAAAAAGAGAAGTATGTTATGTAGTGTGGGTTTCTGCTTTCAGGGGAGAATGCTTACTTAAGATTTGAGTTATTTTTCTTTTTTTTTAAGTCATGGCTGCCTTAGAGATTGAGTATTGTTGCGCAGCATCGGTTTTATATGAAGAACTAGTTGCAGATCTAAAATAGTAATGTAAAGTGTCAACTTAATAACGACTGTTGTCTTGAATATTTTTGAAACAATAAGAAAAATATCTTTTATTCTTTTAGTGTGAGTAAAGATACATCGGTGGAAGGATGTGCATGTTTGTGTACAGCTTGATGTATTGAAATATATCTCCTCTTTTGCTGTAATAATTTGTTTAAAGTGATGAGTGCAAAATGTATTATTCTAATAAAAAAAAGTAACACCTTTCGTTTATGTTTTTACGCTTAAAACATAAAAAAAAAAAGTTTTACCCTGACACAGCTGATGATATGAATAATTTCTCAATTCCCTTTATGCAGTGATTATGGAACTGAAGGCTATGTGTCCCAAGGCAGATTCTCGGGTCATTGAGATTTCTCTGTCCCACTGCAACTACAACCTGCAAGACTGCAAAAGACTAATTGAAGCCTATGAAGTGTATGAGTTAGTATAGACTTTTGTTCTGTTACTCATAGGTATAATATGTATATATATATATATATATATATGTGTGTGTTACAAAATCAACATATTTCTCGTTCTTTTCTTTCTGCTAAAGTCTAAATAGAACACCTCTTTGGATGGTTACATCCATGAGTGGCGGATAGAAAATGTCCCTTGAGTGGTTATCATATTTAAAAAGATAAATTATCTTTGACAGCAGTTGAAGGTTAAAGTATCCTTTTGTAGATAAGTTTTCAGGGGTTAACTTATGTTGAAAAGAAAAGAGCTGCAGTCAGTAATTTGACTGGATTTTTCCTCAGATTTGGGCTTGAGGGCACAATGGCAAGTTTACCAGTCAAACGAGATTTTGATGAAGTAGTGAATATGAAGAGATTGATGAAGTAGGGAAGATGAAGAGATCGGTGAAGTGGTGAATATGAAATGATTGATTAAGTGAATATGAAACGATTTATAAAGTAATGAATATGAAGAGATTGATAAAGTAATGAATATGAAGAGATTAATAAAGTGATGAATATCAAGAGATGTAGTGAATGTGAAGTGATTGATGAAGTAGTGAATGTGAAGAGATTGATAAAGTAATGAATATCAAGAGATTGATGAAGTAGTGAATATGAAAAAGCCAGATGAACCATGTAGAGGAAAACTTTTAAAAGCCACAGGCGTCAAGTGTGCACTAGGCATTTATTTTGTTGCATTGATCTGGATTTCTCTTTTGATAATTCAGCATTTAAAAAAAAAATAATTTTTAAATAAAGTTTTAAACATGCCTTCAAACAGGAATGTTCAATTATCTATTCCAGAGTCAGTGAAGCTGGGATAAACACTGACTCTTTGGGCCAAATAGGCTTTGAAAGGTCTTACTTGTTTTTCCTCATAATGTTGAGAGTTGTTAGGTTCTAGTACATCTTTAATGGAGCAGAATTGTCAGAAAAAAAGGCCCTGTAAGATCTGTGTAGTAATTGGTAGTTATGGGACAATAACAATACTTTTCTACATTTCCCATCTGTTCGTGAGCCCAATAAAGAAACCATCTAATAATAATCAACTCTTTTTTTCTGCTTTTTATTACTTGCATGAATTAAAAAAATAGAAAGGAAGCCCAGAAAAGGTTTGTGAGAATAATGAAGTCTTTAACTGCTTTCTCAGGGCTGAGCCGTCTAGCAGGAGGCCGGGCAGCTCTAGAGGTAAGGATTTGTGTGTTTGTTTCTTGCATGAGATTAAAAACACTCAAATGTTTCAGGATTGCCTCCTTGTTTGATTGTCAAGTTTGTTTTGAAGGCTAAGTAATTCTGAAATGTAATTCCATATATTTCAATTTCAATAATTTTGAGGGGAAGATTAAAGTTTGCAGGATTTGATCGTCATTTTTACTGTTGTTTTTTTTGCCTTTTTTTTTTTTTTTTTTTAAATACTTACTTTTATATAAGGTGAAACTTTCTAATTTGTGGTCAATATAATAAGCCTTGAGGCATGTCAAACATTGGTGGTGCAATGGATGAATGGGTAGGAGTCTCTCCAAGGGTGTGGGTTTGAATCTGAGCAGAGACCATGTTTTGTTCTTGACAAAAACACATTGCACTATTACAGGATAAGCTCCAGCTGTGTGTATATATCTCAGAAATTATTCATCTTTGTAGTAATTCTAGGATATGAAAAATATCAAACACCATCAAAATAATTAGGTAGAACTGTTTCAAGAAATTAAACACTATTATAGCAGTGCAAAAAAATATGAAGGAAGGATAAATCCTTTCGATTTTGCTTCACTGTATTAAAGTGGAAACTTGAAATGTCATAATATTTTTATTTCTTATCCTGCATTCAGGAGCATCCTCATCACATGCATCCGTTGCTCCTACTTCTGCTGCTGCTTTGGAGCCAGCAGGACTTGAGGACGAAGCCACTAACAGACCTCAGTAAGTACAATGTTTAGTTTGTGGGGGTCATTATTACAAAGTTGCAAGAGATCTTGTGGGTCAATATTACAAAATTGTATGAGATCTTGTGGGTCAATTTTACAAAGTTGCAAGAGATCTTGTGGGTCAATATTATAAAATTGTATGAGATATTGTGGGTCAATATTACAAAATTGTATGAGATCTTGTGGGTCAATTTTACAAAGTTGTATGAGATCTTGTGGGTCAATATTACAAAATTGTATGAGATCTTGTGGGTCAATTTTACAAAGTTGTATGAGATCTAGTGGGTCAGTATTATTAAGTTGTATATGGGTTGTTATGGGTCAATATTATAAAATTGTACGAGATCTTGCCTTTCCGATGTATGCACAATTCTGAGGGCTTGTCTTTGTGAAGTTGCAAGAGAAACAGCGTGGAGGGTGGAGGTATTTGTTACTTTGTGTAGATGACTGGAAGTGAATTCAAATTTGTTGTGGACGTGAGTGTGTTTTTGGTTTCATAAGGAAATTTGGTTGTGTCTTTGATGAAAACATGGGGAGATTTGTCTGTGTCTCTGTGTGTTTGGGGGGGTGTTGTAGATTACGAAATTGTATCCATGTATGCTAGTCAAACCTGAGGAAACCACAGCATTTAATGTCACAGTTTTTAAGTCTTTGGGGATCAGATATTTTACTGATTGATACCAGGCTGTTTATGTGACACTCTTAATGAGTTATAATGATTCAATATAAATCCTGTTTACGGTCAAAGTACGAACACTAAGCCTCATACACTGTCAGTGTGTTTGGAAATGAGTGCTGTAATTCAGGTCATTTTTCACTCCTAGCTGCTTTACAATATTGGAAGGTGAAGGAAACAAATTTCAAATCTTATTCACGAACCGATATATTGGCCACTAGTACTCAAAGGGTTAAGTTTAGAAGCCTGATCAATGTTTATGTGAGAAGGTTAAATTTTCTCTTGATTTTCTTTTCAAGAATGAAGATAGAGTAAGTGTCTTCAGGGCCACACAGTAAGAAATATAAAATTTAAACAAATAAAGAAATACTTTTGGTTTTGCTTTATTTTGTAGAGAGATACAATTTTGTAGAAAATACAATGTAGCCCCACGATGTAACTCTAATTTAGAATTCCAGAATGATGTTGTGCTACATTCACCTGAGGTCTACAATCCTCAGTTTTGACATCAAAGCATTACAGTTGTGTATAGTTGTGGCACAGTGGCAGAATGGTTAGAGCGTCTGACTCCTAAGCCAAGAGTTCAGGGTTCGAACTTTTACACCATTTTTCCTCTCCCCACCCAGGTGCGAATTGGGTACCGGCATATTCTGCCTTTTACAGAAGTAACCTATGACAGACTAGCGTCCTGTCTAGGAGATTAAGTAAAAATCATCCGTTCTGCTTCATGCTACAGAAACCGGGATAAGCTCCGGCTCATTGACCTTGTAGGAATTTTACTTTACTTTACTTCCCCACACAGGGGCCTGAGTAGTGGCAGCGCTCAACAGCAGCAAGGCAACAGAGCCAGGCCCAGTCAGCCAACTACTGCTGCCACTGCTAGCAGGATTGGCGCAGGTGATGCCTCTCAGAGACAGAGCCGAGGTGCATCCCCAGCTGGCTCAGCAAGCCATCCTCTTCAGCCGCAACATGCTCGGGCCAAACAGGTTACCAGGTACGAATGCTGGTTGGTGTTGGGTGGAGTTATCTATCATGGATGGATTTTCCCTGAAGATGGTTGAAATGCACTTGGTGTGTGGGTTTGCTATAAATAGTGTTTTATTGTACAGAAAATTGTCAATCAGAATCTGAGTCAAAAAAGTAACAGTAAAGGAGAATCAGTGCTGTTTATTTATAGTTGAGTTGTTGCGCCTCCTTGGTGTCAGGACGCCTTTTCAGCTAAGTCATTTCTCCTTTCTTTTTCTTCTTTTTTTTGTCTTCTCTTCTTTTCCTCTTTCTTTGTCTCTTTATGTGGATCTAATTGTTGTGGTTTTTGTTTTGCTTCGAAGACTAATCGTCGATACATCTCGGTTTTGTTTTGTGGCGTTCTTGTCATTGGAAGCATTCTCACTTACTGTTACTTTCTTGACTTACTTTGTTTGCTTCTCGGTAGCCCCCATTTATTAAACCAGAATCTGAGCTGGATGTATTAAAACGAATATGGGACGAGTTTGTCCAACATGATACATCAGTCTGTCAGGAGGACATAATTTTAATGTGCACCTCATGTGTGGACAGCCATTACTTAAAGTAAAATCTTATACGACTTCATTGAACCATTTCATTAAGGCAAAAATGGTCATCATCTATCAAACTTTCAATGTCTTTCTGTCTCTCTTTCTTTCAATTGCCAGGGTTTTTTTTTTTTAGTGGCAAAATAAGTTTATTTTTTTTATTTCCAGCAATGCAAAGTTCTTTTTTTTTCTTTGCACGAAGTTAGGTTTCTAATTTGAATGAGATACAGAATTCTTGTTCTCTGCTAATGTTTATTGATATAGCCTGATTACAGGCTACTAGCCTTATCATTTGCAATGTCAGGATAGGCATTTCCCTGTTTTTACTGAATCTGTATGTTTTCCAAAAGTGAAACTTTCAAACTATGTTTTCATTTCTGTTCTGTATGTGTATTTATGTCAGAGACATAGTCTGCCTCTTGGTCTAGTCCTCTTTCTTGACAAATCTATCTGTAGTGTACTTCACTTCTTCTACATCTGATGCTAAGTAGGACAGACACATTTTGTTTTTAGTTGGTAATTCACTAAGTGCAAACTTTTCCACTATTTATCATTATTATACATAGCAAAATACATGCAAGGCATAATAACAGTACTTTGTTTCTCTAGTTTTTACAAGACAATCAGAGAAATACAGGATCCACAGTCTCCTGGCTAATTTCAGCATAGAAGAACAGGTTTTTAGTCTTGCCTTCGAAGAAAACAATTTATGTCTCGGTCTATATCTAGATCTCAAGATTTGTGTTTTTTCATCTAAATCTCAGGGTCCTGAGCATGGACGTGCCAAATAAAATATTAGGTGTGCAAAGCCAAACTGTAGGAGAGTACAAATAAACAGCTCAATAATTGTGCAATTGCATAGAATTGGAAGAAAAAAATATCTGCCCATCTAGAATAATGTTTTCAACCAAAGAAAAAGTTCTACTTTTCAAAGTAACTTGTATTCAACAAAAAAATTACCAGAGGAAAAACATTGATGTAGGTGGACAAGAAACATTTAAGAATGGGTTGTTGACAGTGGGTTCAAAGACAGTAGTCCGGAGAGAATGACAAATAACTTATCTGGATGAATCAGAATGTTGCATTTTTGGAAAGACTATAAACAATACTTGTTTTTTTTCAAACACTTACCCATTTCAAAAAGGAAGTGTGCCATGGGATGTCTTCAGGGTTTATGATTGCATTGTTTCTGGGAAGAGACATGGTCTGGGTTACTTTACAGTGAACTTACATGGGCAAGAGCCGTAAGTGATTAAGAATGGGGTTGACTCAATTTTTTTTAACAATGTAGAAACACCCTACATCTATTTGATTTTTTTTTCCTGGGGTTAAAAGTTTTTTTTTGATTAAAAAAAAAAATTCTTAATGATGTTTATTAGAGGCACAAAGATGACTGTACCAGAATGTTTTTAAGTTTTAAAGATTTTAACCCATATTGAGCACTCCTTGCTTCCCCTTCAATAAACCATTTTGGTTATAGAGCTTTCTTCTCTGTTCAATTCACAAACTATATTTTTGCTGTCCAAGATAACATGTCCTTTGATTTTCATTCACAAAATAATTTCATTTAAGTATTTTTATACTTTTGAAAGTAAGATGTGTAGAATAGTTTCTTCAAGATCCACGAGCCCCATAGAGCCCCGGAGCTTATCTGGGTTTCGACAGTGGAAAGCAGAACAGATGATTTTAATGTCAACTCCTAGGCGGAATGCAAGTCTGTCGTAGATTTACTTCCCCAGCAGAATATGCCGCTGCCCAAGCTGCACCTGGGTATAGGAAAAAATGGTGTATAGTGTCTTTCCCCAGGACACAATGTGGTCAAAGGGAATTGAACCCTGGACCTTGGATTGAAAGTCCTAAGCTGTAACCATTCAGCCTCCATGCCACTCCTTTTTTGAAAGAGAAGTTTCCTTTTTTTTTAAAAATGTAGCCTACTAACCAGGTTAATGTTCCAAAACATAAGTTAGATCCTTTAAAAATTCATCTGACTCTGACTCTATATTGATCAGCTTTCTTTTCTTTCTGTGTGTGCCATTCAGTCTTGCTCATTATTTGTGATTGATTCTTCTCTTGTCAGTGCCTTCACTTCAATTTGAACTTCGCATTTGATAACCATCTGCCAGTTGGAACAATCATGTTTTTTGTCTTTCTGTCTCAGATTGCATAAAATTTGCTAACATTGTCTTTATTTTTCGCGTAATTTTTTTTCAAAGAAGTGGTACTGGTAATTTTAATTTTTTTTATTTACTATTCTCTGCATTTGATAATTAAAAAAAAAAATTTTCTCAGGCAGTCTTATTGTTTGTTCTCAGTTATCTTGGATAATTCTTTTTTAAATGATAACATTGTCTCATATTATTGTCTTTGTCAAAATAATTACGCTCTTATGAATGACTCAGATTGCTTTTTTAAATTGATAACACTGGCTCAGACTACAAGGTCTGATTGATAATTCTGTTCCTCTGCTGCTGCTGCTTCTCTTGAATGGGTGATCAGGATGAGTGAGAGCCTGCTGAATAACACAAACAGTTTGCTAAGCCATCTGGCCACTACCGCCAACTGCTGTCCCCAGCAGGAAAACGTTGAACAGGAAGAGTCGCCACAGCCAGTGGACCCGAGGTTTTTTTTACGGATTTGTTACAGACTAGTTCCAAGTGTTGGTTATTGTGACGTTGCATGGGTGTCGTTTACACTGACCGCACCTTGACAATTTATATCCAGTCATCTGTAGTAATCTTCTTCTTATTGCTTGTAATGCCTATGGGCATGTAAGACAACAACTAGTCGTCATCGCTCCTCGCTGTTCATGGCCCTAGCTCTCAAGCTATCCCGTGATTAACTATTTAGGGTTTTGATTATGTTTAGAATTGTTGATATTGTGTTTTACTCATGTCAGATTTTTATTTTATTTTTTTCCCCTCTCTACATGTTAATTTGTTTTGAGTATGTGTTTGAATCTTTGTATTGACATAACATCCAGTTGTTGTTTTTTCACTCAGTTTACTACTACTTTTCTATGGACTGAAAGAAATCTACTACATATTCACTAATCAGTCCACGTAGATCGGTAACAGGCAAATGGTTTGCATTTCGGTGTGAACTTAATTCTGAGAAAGTCAAAACTAAAGCTTCATCAAGGCTAGTATTACTAGTAACATGGCCCAAAGAGTGACAACTTATTTGTGTTACAATAGCATGAGGCAAAATAGATAATATGAGATCATCTCTTAGAAGGGCTCTATTCTCTTGTTGGTTTACTTCCTGAGCATTCCTGAGCAAGAATATTCTGGTACATTCTGGTGCCCAGTTCATGTCTCTGTAGGAAAGACACTTTACACAGTATTTCCTTTTCTTTACCGTACAAATCTGGTACAGGCATATATTGCTGAGGAGATGACCTAGCACAGACTAGTGTCCTGTTAAGGAGTTGATCAAGTATCATTGTTACACTTTGCTCATTGAAACTGGGACAGACAGAAGATCTTGGGGCCATCTTGGCCGAGAAGGAACGTTACTGTTACTTTCAAGAGTTTTGACTTGTAGTCTGTTTGTTTATATGTTCGGTAGTTTTTTTGAAGAAGAAGATAAACCGTGTGAGCAGTTGGTCTTCCTTCTCTCGTGACCCAAGAGTAACTTGCTCAGGAAATATTCGTCAGCACAGAATTCTATTGTAGCCCAAACTGATGCAAATTCGCAAAGTGCTTTTCTTCACTCACACAGTTTTAATCTTTCACTTCCTTACTTTGCTTTCTGTCATGATCGACTTTGATTTTGTGAGATGCAATCTCCCTTTATAGCAACAGAGCTGATCCTAGAGAGGTTACCCTGGTTCTGTCAGGTCCTTGCGGTTGGGGATACGACAAAGTAACCTATTGACGGTAATTTTACTCTTAAAAACAGGTTCATAATCTATCAAGTTTTTTATTTGGCAGGCTTTTGATTCAGACATATACATACAGACATGGCAATTTTACTGGTCCACCATACAAAATTACGGGGAGCCATCAGAAATTACAGTTTACGAGCAATTACGGCGAGGATATATGCTTTTAAATCTCATTGCTGTTGCATTCTTCGTTCTCTGGCACTACCTTTGTATGTGGTGAAATTACTCTTTTCAGTCCTCATTTTACTGCGAGTTCAGCTTGCGATTACTCCAAGCCTCAAATGGGGTTGGCATGTCTGTGAATATAAATTCATTGGAATTTCTATTTCGTTCTTCTTAAATACCAGGGTTCTGATGTAGCTCAAATGACAAGGCTCCAAATTAATTCTGCATTGGCTGGCTTTGTTTAGTTTTTAATCAATGAGGTCCTGTGTAGTTCTTTCCTTGTGACACTGTCATTTTGTTCTAAATTTGTGGGTTAACAGTGACTATACATGATTATGTCTTCAATGTCCCTTCCATAACCTGATTTTTTGTTGACAAAATTTCTCCTCTATTTGAATGTTAATTGGATTTTTATCATGTGCCGGTGCCTATGTTAAGTTCTTGCTGTGGCAAAGATCATCTTTTGAATCTCAGAGTTTCTTTTGGATGCCCCTGCACTCAGGGCAAATGATATTTATAACTCATTTTGGCATCACTGACATTTTTTTATTTTACAAAACGGTTTGTTGTTGTAGTTGTTGTTTTTTTGACAACTCTGTGGAAGCCACTTTCTCCTTTTGTGCTTTGTATATTTGTTCTTTGCTTTCTTGTGACAACTAAAGCTATGTTATCAGTACATTTGGATCCATAAATATTTTAATTCAACTAATGACTATGTGTGGAACCATCAGCTGTTGTTACAGAGCACAGTGAAACAGGACTTTTCATAGAAGTGCTTATCAATTCACAGTTAACCCTTTCACTGCCAGCTACCTGTAGCTGAATCCCAGCAAAAAAAAAAATGTAGAGAAACAGTGAGAATTTTTTTTTTTATATTTTAGAGCATTCTATTTGTTCATTGGATTGTAGAAAAGAAGTGGGTGTCATGTTCATGAATCAACTGAAATATTAATGTTGGCAATTAGCAAACATGGCACTCCACTTGCTGCTTGTCGATTGGTGAATTTGGCAGTGAAAGAGTTAACGATGCAGGCCATATTCTTCTTGTCATGAATTGGCCACAGAATTGAACTTGCAAACAGACGTCAATAATTCATTTTTTAGAACTGTGAAATCATAATATTTATATTTGAGAGCAAATGAGTACCATGCTTAAAATAAGATGACAAAATATTTGTTTAAGAATAATTTATGACTCATTGATCACTCATTTATGGAATACTAAACTGAAAACATCCAGGTCCAAATGGAAGTGACACAGACAGTGGAGAAAAGCTATAGAACAGTAAAATTGTCAGTTGATGAACATCTCTTGGTCTAGTTACAATTATTATTACTCTGCAATTCTTCCTGGCTGAGTTTTACTGTTACGGTAGTTCAGTTTTTCGAAAACAGTAAGACCTTGCTGTGCAATTGTGATTATATTATTACTCAGCTGTGAAACTGGTTTTTGATACTATCTCACTATCAACATTAATGCTGTTAAGTCTGACCTTTGTTTAAACACATTGATAAAAGATGGTTTCTCTTAGTCAAGCTTTTTTTTTTCTTTTTTTAAAACAGATTCTGTGTTGTTGTTTTGAATTTGTTTTTTTTTCTGTAAAGAGGGAGCAAAGTTGGATTTTCCACTACTATTGAATGAAGTAAAATTTCAGTGATAAAGCTCACCACTTTCATTGCATTCAATATTTTGCTAGAGCATTGTTTTGAGGTGAAGGTCAGTAAACGTGTGATTGCCCTTGTTATCATATTATTTAGAAGGAGAATTATGAATAATTTTCCAACTCAAACCTCGGCAAGCATGAGTCTCTGAGTTATCATGTAGTCATTAGAGAAATCAGATACGATCATACACATCAGTTTTGTAACTTAGCAGAAGTTTTTAACATATTTCATAGCATGAATGGTACATTTAGTACTATTTTGATTTTTGATCATTGTAGTTTTTCATTTTATTAATCTAACTTTCAGTTTTTATATAATTTTGTTTGAGTTTTATGGCCTCATGGATAAAAGTTTGGCCATGCTAGCTCCTTGTACGTTATGTGTTATACCTAACAATAAGTTGGCTTCAGGTCATTATGTAAGCCATTTCAAAGATGTCAAAACTGTTTCAGGGGGAAGATATCTTTAATTTCCCTCGCTAATTGTTAATTCTGTATCTATTGTTGTACATTTTAAGTTAAACTATATTTCATGTATACTAGCATACACACACGTGTATAGAAAGAGACATCCGTAACATAAAGGTTATGAGTAAAGGAACTATAAAGAGGGACATTTAAAGTGCAACTTTATGTAAAAACTTTAAAAAAAAAGAGAATTAGAAAGAAAACATTGTTTTAAAGACAGATGATAGGAATTAAAAACAAACAAACATTAGCAATAATTTTTAACAAAAGTTTTTACAATATTTTTGAAAGTTTGAAATTTAGAAGCTTGAAAGTAGTTGATTGCCCTGATTTCAGAGTGAAAGCTCATCTCTTTGTAACTCATGGAAATAAACATACGATTTAATGCTCTGCACTTGTGTTTTCGTAGACCGAAACGAACAAAGAACCAGGCAGAAGTGGTGACAACACAGCCTTCTCAACGGACCCAGGTGCCACAATCGGGGAATCGCATGGCAACCAAAGGTCCGGATGCCAGTCTCAGGAAAGGACCAGACAGTTCTCTCCTTACGTGAGTATCGCATTAGTAGATGTATGGCTCTTTTCGTCTTTCACAGACGGTCGAAGCAGCTATGTCGCTGCTTTGCCTGGGCAGCCTCTTATTAGA
>JBDFRD010118041.1:0-13010 GCA_039654405.1 Bullina lineata
TCTCTCTCTCTCTCTCTCTCTCTCTCTCTCTCTCTCTCTCTCTCTCTCTCTCTCTCTCTCTCTCTCTCTCTGTATAAAGTAGATAAAGGCTGAACGGAAGCTGAACAATGAAAATGGAAATCACAAAGAGAAAGAGCTATCCTGAAGAACACAAGGATACAAAAAGAGATTGTTTTTGGGGGGTTGTTCCCATTGAAGACAGCAATTGTTGATAGATAAATATCAACAAATGTTGGTTTGTTGCGGGATGACCATTTTTACATTCGCTCTGTTTCCTGAACCCCTTGTGTAAAAAGAAGATAATCACATGAAGTGTCTTTCCTGAAGACATAAGTATGGAACTGGCATGGCCAAGATTCAAACCCATTACCTTCTCATAATGACCCCTGTAGCCTAACCATTCACCATGATACCACAACAGACTAGCGACCTGTCTTGGAGATGATGTAAAAATCATCTGGTCCGCTTCACGCTACCGAAACCGGGATAAGCCCTGGCTCAATGGGCCTCATAGGCCTTGAAGGAACTTTACTTACTTACTACCACACTCACAATGTTTCTTCATTGATGATTTTCTCTTGTGGCTCTCCTCAGAGCGCCAGGCTGAAGGCAGACACAGACAGCTATGAGGAGAAGGAGAAGAAGCTAGTGGAGGACTGCATTCAGCAGCTGGGTGAGTACCTGGATGGGCAGCAAGAGGAAGACTTGACTTATTCCTTTTGGCCCCTTGTGGAGCATAGGACAGCTGGAGGAAGAAGAGGATAGGTTTTATTTTTCTTTGTGTTTCATCCTTGCTTTACTTATTGATTTTTTAAAAATTGTCTCCCAATGGGAATTTTCCGTACGCTTTTCATAGGAATCATCCGTCTCAGCATTATTATTGGCACCCCCACCACTACCATCACCACCGCACCACCATTACCACCATCACCACCACAACCACCACCACCACCTCCACCAACACCACCATCGTCATCATCATCATCATCATATTCTTTATCATCACCGTCAGCAATTAAATTGATGAATATCCTGGAAGCACTCACTTCTTAGAATTCATATCCACACTTTTCACTTTGTCACTTTTGATCAGTATAAAAAAGGCAAAATTATCACTTTTGATCAGTATAAAAAAGGCAAAAATTATCACACCAAACTTTACCTTTTGACTCTTATTTTTTCTATGCTTCCTCTCGGCAGCGGAGGTCAATCTTCAGCTTGAGACATTTTCCCAAGAGCTAAAGCACAAGACAGATGAGAATGGTCAGCAGAAAGAAGAGATCACCAGATTCCTCACACAGATGGCTGACCTGCAGACAAAAGTGCGAAAGGTGAGGACCGGGGTGTCTTTGTGTGTGTGGTGGGGTGATGGGAATGGCAGGGTTGGGTGTATTGTGGTTTGGTTTTTGTTTTGTTTTGGTAATTGTTTGGAGGGGTGGGTCAGGCGTGCAGTTACGGAGTCTAGCTGTTTTTTTACATAAGTTCCTTCAAGGCCTTTCCATGTACTTTAGTCAGGGGTCTCTTAACATTTTGCTTTCTAAGTCTTTAGTCAGAGGTCACTTAACGTTTTACTTTCCAATACTTTAATCAGGGGTCACTTAACATTTTACTTTCCAATTCTTTAGTCAGGGGTCACTTAACATTTTACTTTCCAATTCCTTTGTCAGGGGTCACTTACCGTTTTACTTTCCAATTCCTTTGTGAGGGATCACTTAACGTTTTACTTTCCAATTCCTTAGTCAGGGATCACTTACCGTTTTACTTTCCAATTCCTTTGTCAGGGGTCACTTAATGTTTCAATTTCCATGTCTTTAGTCAGGGGTCACTTAACGTTTTACTTTCCAAGTCCTTAGTTAGGGGTTACTTAACATTTTTGGTGGCGCAGTGGCCGAATCGTTAGAGCCCTGGACTCCTAATCCAAGGGTCTAGGGTTCGATTCTGGGAGGTGACCGTGTTGTGTCCTTGGGAAAGACACTTTACACCATTTTTTCTCTCCCCACCCAGGTGGGTACTAGCATATTCTGCTAGGGAAGTAAACCTATGATAGACTAGCCTCCTGTCTAGGAGATGAAGTTAATTCATCTGTTCTGCTTCACGCTACCAAAATCGGGATAAGCTCCGGCTCTTTGGTCCTCATGGCCTTGAAGGAACTTTACTTTTTTAACAATTTACTTTCCAATTCCTTAGTCAGGGATCATTCTGTGCAGAATCCATCAGGGTGAGCAAGGTGGGTACGTCTTGGTGGAGCCCACAAACATTATGATCTCGGTGTCTAACCCATTTTTGTTGTTGTCTCCAGCTGACAGTGGAGAACATGGACCTACAAGAGAAGCTGTCAGCCTCGACAGAGTCACAACGTAGACTCACAAAGGAGGTAAGTGCTGAACTGTGTTACCTTTTGTCTCACTCTCGGTCTGGTTTGTTTGATTGATTTGTCTAGCCTTGTCTTTCAGTATGCCGTGAATTCTTCCCTGTCTGTCTCCTTGTCTGCTTGCCTGACTCGGGGTGAAGCCATTATTAATAAAAATTGTGTATCTTATGTCTCCTTTCTCTTTGTGCATGTCTGTCTTTTGTCTAGATCTGTCTCACCCCCCCCCCCCCTTTTTTTTTTCCTATCTTTCTGTCTGTCTCTCTCTCCCCCCCCCCCCATCCCAATTCCCTGGGAGACGGTTATACCCAGGAATGACTTACTTCTTGTGTTTCTTGTTTTGGGAGCATGTGTCAGGAGACGTGTCCGACATTGATTGCTGTGATCCTGAATGACATGCTCTGAACCCTCTTTTACACCATCATTTCTCCTACATCCTATCTTATCCTATCCATCCCGTAGTCGTGTCGACCTTTAGGGCACCACATGTGATCTGGCAACCAGCATCCTCCAATCCTCTCGGTTTTCTTCTATATATCCTACCATTAAACATTCTACCTCTTCTCACCCGTCTCCTATCCCCCACAGCTGGGCGGCATGCAGGACAAATATGACGAGCTTTTTGAGATGCTTGAGGAGGCACAGGATGAGCTGCGTGTAACGCGGGGCCGGCACAAAATTCGCTCTTCTGGCGCCCACCACCACTCGGCGCTGAGCATCCCCACAGACTCCCTGGCTTCAGAGTTGGAGGCCTCGCTGCAACAGGAACTGTCCATGTCGAACCAACGGTAAGGGGAGGAGAGTAAGAAAATAAAGTTCCCCCAAGGCCAGTGAGGCGCAGAGAGCCTGAGCTTATTCCAGTTCTGATAGCATTAAGGGAAATGGATGTTTCTATGTCATCTCTGAGATAGGATTCTAATCTGTTGTAGGTTTACTTCCCTGTCAGAATTATGCCAGTACCCAATTTGCACCTGGGTGGGGAGAGGAAAAATGGTGTAAAGTGTAGCAAAAGATGTAATCATTGTGCATAGAGTAAAGCCAGCTATTCAGAGGTAGCATGTCCCACCAGTCTAAAACAGACAGACAGGCCTAAAGACTATGAATTCATTGTGCAGTAGATATCAATAAATCACATTACAATTGTACAGAATGTCCAGTGGTTTTTTATATAGCCAACTGGCATGTATTTATTGGGAAGAGACTGTCAAATGGGCATAATAGTTACGTATTTCATGGCATTTACGTGGGTAGGTTGTTTTCAGTTTTATGTAGTATCAATTAGGCAAATTGGATTATAAAAGAGAGAGAGAGAAAGAAATTAATATAAAAAGGAGAAAAATAAATACGTGAATATAAACAGAGAGATGAAGAGAAATAAAGAAAGTGAGAAAGGTAGCGTGTATTTGTGTAGAGAGACTGTCGAATGGGTATTATCATTACATGTTTTTTCAAGGCATTATGGGGGTAGGTCTTTTTGGTCTTCTGTGGTATCAATTAGGCAAGTTGGATTATTGTATATGAGAGAGAAACGGACATAAAAGGGAGGGAAATAAATACATACATATATGGAAAGAAAGAGAGAGTGGGAGCAGACATGCCAACTTTACAGGTTTGCCGTAAGAAATTACAGGGAACCGTCAGAAATTATGGTTTACGGGCAATGGCGGCCAAATTACGGCGAAAATATATGCTTTTAAATCTCATTGCTACTGTGTTCTTCATTCTCTGGCGTTATCCTTGTTTGCGGTAACATTTCTCTTCTGCTCCTCATTTTACTGCAAGTTCAGCTTGTGATTACTCCAAGCCTGAGATGGGGTTGGCATGTTTGCGAGAGGGTGCCAAACAGTCAATAAGCCACCATATTATAATATGAGCCAGGCTCATGGACCTGCACCAGTAAATCAGTAAAGACATTTCTCCATGTGCTTGTGTCTCTTCCCAGTGCCCAGAGCTGGCGTGTGTTTGAGACAGCACGGGCTGCCAAGAAAGCGGTCACTAAAAACTCTGCTGCCAGAATGTCCACCTCCATTGCAGTGAGTCAGCGAGACAGCGACACAAACTCCCAAGGGAGATCATTCTATTCATCAGATTTCGAGAGCATCAGCGATGGATACAGTGCAGATATGGACAGTTTATACGGGTGAGTGATTTACGGTGTCTTAGCATCTGAGCATATTTTTGATGTGTATTCTTGTTGGCGATCTGAGGTCTGTTAAAGGCTTCTAAACAGCTATGATTGTTTTTTAACTTGCCTTTTTTTATTTTATTTTTTTTTCTTTCTTTCTTTTTTCTTTTTATTTCATCTATTTTTTGTTTTTTTTGGGGGGAGGATGTTTTTATTTTTAATAAATTTTCAAGACATGAAAGTGTGTAATATAATGTAATATAAATAAATATCTCCAAACTCTAACACAAAAATAATATACATTTTCAAATACTTCTTCAGGTCCAACCCAGAATTAGGGCGCCCAGGCATCCCCGGATCCAATGACCTTGAGAGTGCCCTAAGGCGCCTGGCGATCAGACGGGCCAATGAGCTTAACGAGAGGGACTACCACGAGGAGGAAGAGAGGAGGCTGGCATGTGGGAGGTAAGAGCTGGTTTTGTGTAAGAAGAAGCTGGGAGGTGGTTGGAACACCGTATTGTATTCAAGTGTTAGGCCTGGTCTTCCAGTCCACTATTATCAGTCAGCCGGATGAACTTGTTCTTGGACATTAGTTTATTTGTTGAGAAAGTATTCAGACTGTCAATGCATGATGCTCATTGTCTTCCTCTGCTTCTTCTTCTTCCTTCAGTTGAGTTTTTCTTGTTCCTCTTTTCTGCTGACATGGCCAAAAAATTTCAGTTCTTTTTTTTTTTATTGCTACACACCTGCAAGTTGTAAAACTTCTTCATTGGTCTTTTTTAAAACACCGTAGGCTGCGGTATAGTTACTGGCGATGTTGATGATGGTGGGGGAGGGGGCTGGTAAGATATTTGTGTGTGTGTGTGTGTATTTTTGTTGAAAGCATAACATGACTTTCTTTTCAAGTATTCCTGTCGATTGATACTTCTGCTTACCTTTTTGTTGTCAGGTTATATCATTAGCAGGATGAGGAAGAACATTTCAGCAGTGTCTTTTTTTTTTTTTTTAAGTGGAGTAGAAGCTAGTGCCAGTGATTAATCAGAAATATTTCCTTATCTCAGAGCAGGCCACATGAATTCCTAATATCGTGGGGAAGAAAAACTTTAATTTCAAGATCTCCTTTGTGAAGGCTGCAAAGCTGAAGCTGTCTGCATGCTCTGTTTAAATCCCATAAATCCCATACGCATAAACATAATTTTCTGATGTGCAAGATAAAAGCTTTGAGAAAGTTACTTTCAAGAGAGCCTGCAAACCAAGGGTACATTTTTTTACTCATAAATCTTTTGCCTAGTGAAGTAATCACAATATAACTGTGTGCCTCAATATTTCATTACTCGACATTTTCTCTGTCCCCAGAAGTGCGTTCTCCTCCCCCTACATGTCTTGTACTCCAGACCGAGGTGGGATAAAATCGCCAGGTAGCACATCTTCTCACATCAGCTACCAGAGTGGCCAGTCGACAGCGACGGGGGGATTCAAAATCTCTGACAAACTTCAAATCGTCAAGCCTTTGGAGGGTAAGTTGTAGGTTTGATGAGTGCAAAGTAGCAAACACAAGCAAATGAAGCTGTCTCCTAAAAATTCACAAAGACAAACCAACATTCAACATTACTGTCTTCAAAGGGTGAAACAAACGTGAAGCCCAAGCCGCATCAAAGAAACACAGTCTCGGAGTCCAAAAAGAGGATTTATCTTGTCATTTGGCAGGCAAGGGAATGACTGCAGAAAGAGCAGCAGAAAAAAACCTCTCACACACATTCACAACAATGAATAAAAATAAATGTTGAATCAGTCTGAGACATTGTCAAGAAGGGAGAAACTATATGCTAGCAGTGCAGCTTTCATTCACTGGGTTGGATGAATGTAGAATTATGTTTGTTTGAACTGACAACTCAAAATCAAAGATTTATTAGGTATGACCTAGAAAAAGCGTCTGTAATCTGTTTTCAGCAAGAGTGCTAACTGAACAAATTTCCTTCATTGATGTATTGTGATGTGTGGTTTCAGTGTCTCTCTGTGCTGTTGGTGACTAGCTTGTCTTATTCCAATGGTTCCTGTTTGAAACACAGTATGGCAACAATGATCTCCCATTGGTCCGGTGTATTAGGGTGGGGACGTTAACCTACATTAGTTTAGCTTCCAGTCTAGGAGGAGATCCAAATTCTATTTCCCTTGGTGCTGCTGAAATCAAGGCAAGGTATGACTCTATGGGCCTTATTATGGATATTGAAGAAACTTTATTCTTTGAATAATTCAAAGAAATGCAAATGTATAAATTATATTTAGAAGCTTAAAGGAAATCTCGTTTGCATCCCAGGTTCAGTGACCTTGAGGCATTGGCAGCATCTGGCGACTCCACACCTGGGCGGCATTTTTGAGGAGCGTGAGGGGGTGCAGATGAAGGGGGAACACAGGCTTGACCTTGTGGAGGAAGTTTACTCACTCAGCGACTTTGAGGAAGACGGTAAGTGCTTGTGACCTGCTGGCCTGCCTGGGTTTGTTTTTGTTGTTATTGTTGTCATAGTCACTATTATTGTTGCTGTTTTGGTGTTGGTGAGGATTGATTGTTCATGTCATTATTATGTTGACATTGTTGCTATTATATTGTCAGTGATACAATTGGTCTTGGTGTGTTATTTTGATTCTGGCAAAAATAGGTTTGTGGTGAGGTTTTTTTTGGTTTGTACTCCTGTAAAAATGATGGTGACAGATATATCCTGTTGCATTCATATTGTTCTTATGAGGGTTGTTATCAGTTTGTTGTCACTGTGCTGGTGATATTGTTGCAGTGATGTTGATGTCAATGGTATATTTTTTAATGATGCTATGTTTCCTTAACAATGACAGACATTATTGGCAATGTCATTGCAGACCACACGGTCAGTTTTAGTGACCCATTTTCTATCTTTTATCTTTCAGGAATGTAAGTTGGGTGTTGCCTCTGTCAGTAATTTTTTTGTTAAATACTGTAAACTTTAAAGAGTTTAAGTGCTGATAGTAAAGTCTTTAAAATTAAATCCTGCAAACAGTTATACTCTTAAGATGAGTGTGAAATATGCAAAGATTTTTTTTACCCTCCATAAGTCCTCCATGATTAATAATTTTTCCAGACGATCCAAGTGACGTGCACACCCGCAGAGAGCAGGATATGGGCATGACGTACACTGTTACAAACTCCACAGTGAGGAATCCCGGCCGCTTTCCTGGCGGGAGCCTTATGGACCCAAGGTGAGTTCTGGATGGTTAGCTTTGAGACGATGATTTTCTGATGACAGTTTGCACAGTCGTCAGTGGTGATGTGGCTGAATGGTTACACTGTTGGATTTGCAACCAGAGAACTTTTGGTTCAAATCCAGGCCTGTCTGGTCTCAGTGTTGTGGTCTTTGGAAAGAGAGGTTTCACAGTTTGTCAGGCTCCTTAAGCCTTGTGTTGGCTTTGAAAGTGCTTTAAGTGCTTAGCCCCAAACTGTTGTAAGCAGTGAAGTATGAGCTGTATAATGAAGTGGCAAACAATCAAAAGAAGCTATCCTGAAAAACATAAAGACAAACCAATGTTCGACATTAGTGTCCTTAACAGTCAAAACAACAATGCTACCCAAGCTGCATCATTGTATTTTTCATCTACCCCGCAGCTTTCATCCACTTTTTTTGCATTTATTGAGCTATATAACAGCATTTTAATTTTAAAATATATCTGAACAATAAAATGTTATAAACCATTGATAGAATGAAAATTGATGTAATATATTTGAGCTCTTTATTCGTGGTAATAATTCTGTTTCTGTTTTCTTATTATTATTTTACTGACTCCATTTTGTGAGAACAAACACTCTCTAGATACACTGTAATTAATGAAACTTGAAGCATGAAGATGTTTAAGGAGTCTCTTCAAGAGCCTGTTTACATGTCTTTAACCTTTTCTCTATCTCTCCCTCCTCCTCCGCCTCCTCCTGCTCCTCCTCCTCTTCCCTCTCCTCTCCTTCTGTTCCTCCCATCTACTCCTCACTCTCACTCCCTCCTCCCTCCATATATCTCCTGAGGAATCTTTTTTTCACTTCCTCCTCCTCCTCCTCCTCCTCCTCCCTCTCCTTTCATTGTATTCCTCCTACTCATCCTCCACCTCCTCCTCCTCCTCCTCCTCTTCTTCTCTCTCCTCTCTTATTCCTCCATCTCTTCCTCACTCTCACTCCCTCTATCTCCTCAGGAGTCCGTCATCATGGAGCACCAGCCTACCCAACCTCCAAACATCTGATCCCAAATTGACCTCCACACCTCTGTCCACCCCACCTGTGTCAGGGGGGAGAACTACGGGGGCCCACGGCATGTCCCTGGGCCTGGCCGCGTTAGTCCAATCCGGAGGCGACAGCCCGGGCCTGAGTCGGGCCATCATGCGCGCCTCTACGTCCGCCCTAACACGGAAATCACCGCGCTCTGGTGAAGGCGCATCTGTGTCGTCTTCGGCTGCCACGATTCTGTCATCGCAATCGGCTGGAACTGTAGCAGGGCCTTCTTCATCTTCTTCGTCTTCTTCTCCCCGGTACATGCCACTGTCCTTGGCTGCGAGACACTTTGCTGGATCCGCAGTCAATTTGACGGAGAGCAGTGAAAGCAGTGAAAAGGACTCGGAGCCACAGCAGCAGAACGGGGTGAAAATCAGTGTAGGGGGTGCTGATAGCAGTGAGGAGAATACGAGACCCAGACTTTTCTCTCCGGATATGACCGGACAAGGATTCTTACAGCTGCTGAAGACCCGCCTATGGGGAGGAGGGTCGGATGCCAAGGAGGAAAAAGAGGCAGGGGTGGGGGTCGGAGAGATCACGCCGGATGCAACAAGAAGAGCTAGTGCGGAGTCTGTGTTGCCCAGTGGATCGGGCGGAGCAGTTGGAGTGCTTGGGGCATTGACGAACTTTCGAAGGAATGGGATGTTGTAGGGATTGGATCTCAATGTGTTTGTGTGAATGTGTCAAGCGCTGTGTGAGAGTCGGGTTTTGGAATGGGTTGGGTTTTTTTTTAGTATAGGCAGGTGCTGTGTGTGTGTGTGTGTAAAATTGGCTGTTTGTACTTTTCAAACGTAGTTTGTACAGTGTTTTCTGAATGGCTGGATTGTGTGTGGTTTTCCTTGAGGTCTCTGTACATAAACACTTCACTTTGCAGCCATTCTTCTTTTAAAAATCAATTACTTGTACATGCAAAGGAAAAAACACCTGTTAATCTTTTAATCTTTTTACTGCAGTGTTGCATAATTTCCCTAGTAATCTGTGCATGGGTGAGCTAGCCTATTGTTGCATGAGTTTTACTGTACATTCTTAAAGTAAAAATGATCAAAGCGAAATAGGAAAATGCCAGGTTGGGACTGGATGTTAAGGAGAAACCAGAAGCAAGTATTATATATAGCATGAAAGGAGGGTTGAAAAATTAAGTGCCAAATAACAAAAACGTTTTCAGTTGTCAGAGCTGTTTTGCCTTATACCCTTTGGTGTAACAGGACCCAAGCTCTTGATAGTTGCTTGTGATCCGTCCGTCCCGCCAGTGAAATGAGACGTGCCAGTAGGAATCGAAAATGCTTGAATGGAATGCAATTCGTTTACAGTGTTTTTAATCTATTGCTCTAAACAAACTGAAGAGCATTCTTTGAAAATCCATTTTGATTTATAGTAAAGTCTGTGGAATAATTTTTAACAACAGATTTGACCAAATAGTCCCAGCATATGAATTATTGATGGTTTATTTTCTTTTGCTGTTTTTTGTTTTTTGGGTTTTTTTTAGATTCGTGGAAATTTACACACTTAAGACACATTACACAGGAAGTCGCAGAGCAAATTTTGGTTAAAACTGATTTGCTTGGGCTTGAAGTGATCTCAATTTTTATGCAAAAATTTCTACAGTGGCCAAAGTTACGTGTGTCAAATGACATCAATATTTTTCAACCATTATTTCAAGCATGATTCATGTCTTATCCTTGTCCTGCTAGCAGCAAAAGTTGACCAGGTGAAACGAACTTATTTTGTGGGCATTAAGGTCTTTTTTTTTTTTATATATTTCTATTTCTGTATGCTTTTTTATAATTTTTTTTTCTTTGCTGTGATTATTTTCTTTTCTTTATTCCCTTTTTTATACCGGTAAACGTCTTTAGTCTGTCCTGCTATTACGTCCAATGAAGTTAGTCTACACCTCACAGCCTTTATTTCGTTTTCGTAAAGGTAACGGACTATTCAGTACAGGTTCGAAGGATCGGTGGCGTTGTATACATGTAAATAATAATAATAACATCCTTACTGAACTATATCCCTGTCTTGGTGTCGAGCTGATAACATCATTACCCAAGTCTTTTATTTTCTATTTAGCCTATATGTGTATTATATATGTGCTGAACTGTTTGAGGAACAGCTGCTGTAAAATTTCTGCAATGCATGGAAACTTCAACACCGTTTCACTTTTATTATATTACAATTATTAAGTCAGTTCCACCCCCAAATTTGAAATAAGCACAAGTCTAAGATCTTTTCAGCGTTGTAGCTGAATGGTTAGTATGTTTGACTCCCAATCAAAGGATCCCGGGTTCGAATCCTGACAGGATAATAGTTTCCTTGGGAAACATGCAGTTTTACTCTCCCCACCCAGGTGCAAATTGGGTCCTGGTATATAACTTCCTGTGGAAGTAAATTAACAACTGATTAGTGTCTTGTCGAGGAGGTGATCAAGAATAATTTATTCCTCTACATTGTTGAAAGCAGGAGAGCTCAGCCTCTGTACAATAGCCCTGAAAGTTTACTTTTAATTGATATTAAGGTAATGAGTGATTTTGCCGACCAGAAAAAAGAGGATGGCATTAATATGGCTATTACCAAAGAGTGCACACCCATTTAATCAGTGCTGTTTTTCTTTTTTATTTCTATTTTACTCTGTGGAAAAGTCTGAATCTTTTATTTTGCTCTCTCTCCACATTTCAGTGTTGCCTTCAATGAAGCTTTCAGGAACGTTTGACAAACCACAGAGTTGCAATTTCTGTATTATTTTATCTCTCTTGCACTTCACAAAAGGTCTTTATTTTGCAATGAACAGAACATACGACAGCTTTTTCTTAC
This sequence comes from Bullina lineata, assembly GCA_039654405.1. Lineage (NCBI taxonomy): Eukaryota > Metazoa > Mollusca > Gastropoda > Bullinidae > Bullina > Bullina lineata. The sequence goes on from JBDFRD010118041.1 coordinate 11,578, forward strand.
ATTGTTTGGCCCAAAATGTAATTTGAATCAGGAAACTTGTAGAGGATATATTCAAGTCATCGACCTCTCCCTATCAGAACTGCTTAAACTTCAAAAGCATAGAAGACTTTGAAATGTGTAAATGTTGCTAAATGTTTAATAAAACCAAGGTACAGTCAGATACCAAGCAAAAGCAACAAACTGGTGCCAGCATTTCTTCTTGGTACTTTATTTTTTAAAGATATTAATAAATTAAGGTCATTAAACAGCCTTTCTTTAAGTAGAGCAGAACTAAAGACATTTTAAAAGAACTGTTCTTCTCTGGGGTGAAATCAGTTTACATGTATGTGAAATATATAACGTGAAGTAAAGGAATGGAATTCCACCCAAATGAAACTGATTGTGACATAATTTATAGGCTGTATGTCTACAATATATTTTCGACAGACTAGCATGCTGTCGAGGAAATAATGGAAAAATCATATGTTCCGCTTCACGCTACCGAAACTGGGATAACCGCTGGCTCTATGGGCCTGATAGGCCTTAAATAAAATTTACTTATCTGCGATGGGATTAGTAGATTTCCGATGATTACATAGACTTTGTGTAATGCAAAGCTTGACTTTTCATTCATTTTAATAAATTTAGTGTCAGGGAGGAAAGAATAAAATTAAAGTACATACAAACATAAATTACACCTACATGCCTATTTGCTAAACTTGTTCTTTGTGTGGAAGTAACAGAAAGAGATACTAACTCTGGCAAAGAAACGTCCATACAAACGCAGGCCAAACCATTTCAATTGATTTTCACTGGTGCTTATGTGTATATATGTAAGTATATATATAGTAGTTATTGTACAGCAGGCCTGCTGTGGAGTGATACCTTGTAGTGAACAGAAATTGTGGATGGGAAACGCACTTGTAAAAAATGTTTCATAGCAGTTTTTTGTGAACTCAATACTTCGGACAGACTTCTTACCACAGATCTGATATTTTTTTTTCTGAGAACGTTTTAAGGGTGGACTGAGAGCTTGAGTTAGGAATGTGGTGGAGGTCAAAAGGGTTTTCAGCCTTTATTTTGTTTTTGAGTACATCTAAATCAAACAATGTGTGACGTTTCCCTTGATAACGTTTTTGCAAAATGTGTTTTATAAGTGTGCTATTCTTAGATTTTATATTTTAATATTTTAGTAGTTTCCTGCTCTCTATCTCTGTCTTTTCTCTCTGTCTTTCTCTATTTTTTATTTCCTTCAGTCTCTACCTATTCATAAAAAAGAGCAGTAAATTCTGCTTTTTATTTACTTTAAGCTTTTGCATTTTAATATATTCACTATTTCCTTGTATTTTGTGTTCTCTCTTTTCAGTTCTTTTTGTACTCTCCATCTCTCTCTCTCTCTCTCTCTCTCTCTCTCTCTCTCTCTCTCTCTCTCTCTCTCTCTCTCTCTCTCTCTC
>JBDFRD010118152.1:0-13008 GCA_039654405.1 Bullina lineata
AAGGATTATAATTTTATTGATTTAGGAAGACGGGCAAAGTGTGAATAAAATAAAATTGTTGAACAGAAAACTTTAAAATCCTATATTTAAAAAAAGGGGATCCTATATGTGATCCCCCTCCTCCTTAATCTACTAATAAGTAGTGCACAGAAATGTTTCAGCAAAAAATAAGTATTTCAATGTAGTACACAACTAAATGCTTGACAAACACCTTTCAGTACTCTAAACAAAATATCATTCACACAAAACCTCATGAATCGTCTTAGAAGCAGTAAAAAAAGAATCTCATGCACATCACATTCACAACAGACTTTTCATCTGTTGACAACTGAAGGCTCCAATTAAGCCTACTGATTATACTTTCCCTCTAATTCTATGTTCTTTCTAAAAGAATTAATATTTTCCCTGATCTTTAACTCATAATGGTGGCGAGGTGGTAGAATGGTAAGAGCATCAGACTCTCAATCCAAGTGTCCTGGGTTTGAATCCCACAGCCACCATGCTGTGTACTTGGCATAGACATCTTAAATAATTTCTCCTCTCTCCACCCTCGTGCAAATTCCTTCAAGGCCAATGAGGTCCATGGAGCCGGAACTTGTCCCGGTTTCGGTAGCATGAAGCGGAACAGATGATTTTTACATCATCTTCTAGACAGGATGCTAGTCTGCCATAAACTGGAAATTGGGCACCAGCAAATTCTGCTGGTGAAGTAAGCCTACAACACACAAGCATCCTGCAAACGACATGATCTAAAAATCACCTTTTTTTCCTCTTCGCGCCACTGAAACAGGGATAAGATCCTGCTGTATAAACCTCATAGACCTTGAAGGAACTTTACTTTTTTTTTCACTCAGATTATATTATGGGATATGAAAAAATACCAGCTTACAAAGCAATGGAAGCATACTATGCAAGATCAGGTGATAAGTTCAGAGGAAGACCAATCACAACACTACCAACAATCCTGAACAAAGACCTTTCTCGCTTGCCAACCCCACTAAAACTAAAGAATACAAGTGACTCAGAACACCTGAAACTCATAGCCTAAAATCGAAAACGCTGGAGAAATCTCACAGCAAGGGTAAGAGAGGCAGCCGAAGCATCCTCGTCAGAGCACTAGAACGCGGAAGGTGCCAAGTCAAGTAAGTTTGCCTGTGTTTGAAGAGGCTAATTCCCATTTGTTTGTTTTTTTACATTTAGCACAGTTATTTATAGATCAAAGGATATACTCAATCTGTTAGATGTATAGGATAGAAATAGAAATGTGTTAGAAATGAGTTTTCATCATGAAAGTGAAAGAGAGAAAGGTTACAAATATTAGAAATCCAGAAAAATTTTTTCGCCCAATCTTGCACCTCATTCATTGCACATTAATACACATAGTGGGGATATACAGCAAAGATGCTATAACCATAGGGCTCACTGAGGGAGAGTTTACATCATCCTTCCGTTCATACTGAGACTGGGACTAAAACCCACAACCAGAATATTGCCACTTGAATGCTCTACCAATTGAGCCAATGAGGGTCCTGAAATGTCTTGATGTATTGTGTCATAAAGGATGTTGATTTTGCCATTACCTCATTGCACATCATATCTTTAGAAGTCACTCTGACAGCATACTTACCCTTCTCACAGCCAGTCGAACAGCTTGAGGTATATCAGGAATTAAGTAGGCCAGGATGAACTTCAGAGAAAATACAATGTGCTGTAAATAAAAAGAAAGTGACAGTGAAATGTGCATGCTATTCATTTAAATGAAGTGTTTCTGTTTATCAATAATTAGGCTCCATGTGAAATATTGGACAACCAGTTTTAAATTATGTATTATGACACAATTTGTAGTCATTGCCGTAGATTTCTCATCATAAAGTCATAAATGTCAAGGATTTCTTGTTCTTATTTAATATTAGACACAAAAGTACATTAGTCCTATCTCAGGAGAAATAAAAAAAAACATGTCTTTTTTCTGAATTTCCCTTTATATAAGTCTAGGTGGTCTTATTTCAGTTCATCAAATGTTTCCACTGGAAAGGCTTTGCTTTGTTGCATTTCAGCACCAGGTTTCCAGTGAAAGAAATACAAACAAAATGTGTTGTACAAACCAGGAAGTTCTGTATAAACACACTATTCACCCAGCCAATTCTGCAGCTGTGGTAAATTGTGAGCAAAAACATCTGAACACTTTTTTCAGTTTTTCAGAGATTTGATGATGACTTATACTGCAACACTAACAAACAGCCTGTCCCTGTATGTTGATTCGTCAGAGGTATCAAATCTGATTAAAAGCCTTGAATATCACAGTATTTAAAAAAATAAACTTGTTTTCACACACTTGAGTGAATACAAGATGCAGGCTGGAACTAAATGGCTATAGGCAATGTTTCGCTCAGATGTCTTGTCTTGAAATTCCCCTCGAGAAACATGGCTTTACAATGGTTGTGGCTTGCTGCCATGGAACAGTTATGTGGCTGATCCAACCAGCTAGAAGACAAAGATCAACAAAAAAAGGTGGATATTTCAATTGAATTGCATATCAACTTTACCCTTATCTAAAATCTTACCTCAAAACCAATGACCAGCCAAAGTTTTCCAATAGTATCAAATTTGCTGCCCCAATTTGATGTGAAGGCAATGATGAATGCATTTGTCAGAACTCCCACGAAGTTGACAAAATTCAAAATATCATACCACATGCCTGAAATGGATTAAAACAATTCCTATAAATTGTCCATCAAATTCCTTTCAAAGTTTCAAATGGAATTGCTCATTACAGCTCAAGCAAAAGATTCATCAATAACTTCAGAATTATACTGCTACATGTTCCATTAAACAAAATAAAAGCAAGTCAGTGCATTTTTAAATTCACATTTTCACAAAATTACTTGTATATGGACACTCCATTCTGCCTTTTCTATATTTTATTACATTTATGCAATTTCTCTGAAGGTCTATATAAAATTGGACATGTCTGCACATTCTCTTTAATCGGGCATTTTTTATTTTAAATGTGCATCATGTAATATCAAGGATACATGAAATATCTCTTTCATGATTTTAATAACCACAGATATACTGCTCACTATGTTTAATTGCGTTATATGCAGTTTCAACTTTAAGGATCCAGAACAACTTATTACCACTAATGCTCTTAATAATTAAGGTGTTATGTCCAGGTAACAAATCCATATAAATCATAACATTATTCTTATTACCTATGTCTTGAGCTATATAAGCCACTGGCCGCCGATACCACCACAACATTCTTTTCGCATCCACTCGAATATCTATGTAACAGATAACCAATGCCAGGAGAGGGGCCAATGGGAAGGAAGAAGCAAACAGCTGTGGAGCAAGAGAAAGAGAGGGGGAGAGAATGGAGGAAAGATAATGATAAAAACAAAAGTTACAGTTTGATAACACAAAGGTAAATGCACTGCAGCTAGGGATTCACTGTATATTGCATACGTCAATGAACATATAAAGCAGTTAGCTTATTCTTGTTCATTATAATTAAATAAATTTTTCTGGCACCGGTATCATATAAGGTAGCAAGGATTAATATCTTATTTAAATAAAAATAGAACAGAGTTTTAAAAAGTACAATTGCATGACCTTCATCAGACAACACAGAGACACAAGCTTGATATTTTCTACCTAGGAACAGGAAATAATGACTACATATACAGATTAATACTTCATCACCAGTGCTCATGCAACACCTAAAAATGGCAACAATTATTATACACCACTGTAATGTAATTAAAACAAAAACCAAAACATTATTATTAACATGTGAAAAAAATTGACAAAAAATACACATACCATGAGGAAGCCATATAGGATAACCTTTTCAGTGTATTCACTGAGGGTAAAATCCCCAAGGTCAGGCTTGAGGCGTTCTTGCTCCAAGAAGGTCATATGGCTGACATGCTTCAACTTCTCTCCATTCTCTCCTTGTCCCTCCGAGTTACTCTCTTTGCCCACTTGATTTTGCCGACAACAAGGTAAACAGCGACAACGGCAGCATTGAGGTCGTTTACGCCACAACTTTAGCAGGAAACTGAAATGAAAAAAAACTACCCAGTCATATATGAAATTTACTGTCCTAAAATGTGTGATAAAATAATATGAACCACTAAATGGAATGACAAAGGAATGACAGGAGGTATTGATCCCAAATGCATATATGCAAATTTCCAGACAATATTAAAAAAAAACCATTAACATAATCATTAAGAAAATTCAAAACTATTAGATATTTCTTAGACCATAGACAAAAAAGCTTGCACCTGAGATGCCTGAACTCAAAAATAGTGATTTAAAAGAAGAAATTTATTTAACCATCTGGAAGTCTTTAAAAGATGCCCATAATAAAGCCAAATACAAGGTTGTCTACAAGAAATCACTTACGGAAGTATAATATCCTTAAAGAACTTGGGAAATGGTTTGGCCAACATCAGAACCATAACTTGGAATGACAACTGTGTCATGCATGAGCCTTCACAGGAATCAACATATCTGTCCCTGAATATGTTTCCTTTCTGTCAATTTGAAGAATTAAAATAATTTTACAAATAAAAGTCATAAAAATAAAAAATATCAATTGATTTACAAATCTTTAGATGATTTAAATGAAAAGACGCATACATGACAATTTGAGGGGCCTTTCCCTTTCCTCATGCTGGTAAAGTAACAGCAATTAATTTTTTTTTTTTAAAGTTGGATATATTCTAAGTCAAAGATTCAAAAGAATGGAAATACATACAAAGATTCCTGATCATAGCCAGTCACTAGCAGCCACAGTGAAAAAACATCCACTGTCAAGAGTTCACAAGTGGAAAGGCTATAAAGGCTGAATCTCTGACGGCATGACTTACTGAGTGAATACAGTTTTGCCCTTTTTAATTGTGAAAGGATGACTTCTGCCCATTGACTTTATTTCTCGGCAATTATAATAATTATCAGGAACAACTAAGGTGGCTGTTGGAACTATTCAGTCAACTTGATTAGCTAAGTACTTCATTAGAAATCAGGATTTTCTCATAGGCCTATGTCTGCAAGTAGCATATGGCTCATAAGAAAGGAAAACTTTTTTTGCTTCACTATTTCAATAATTTAAAAACTGCTAACTCTAACCCTCCGTATTCAAAAAAATATTCTTCAAAGTGTCTGCTAGCACTTAGAAATTCCGGTCGAAGGCTACTGCTTTCAAGAATGTATATATGCAAAATACAGAAGTCCACTAACTATATGTCAATTCATTACTCGTAAACTATAATGTTTGAATATTACAACAATATGGGCAAGATGAAGGCAATTTCTTATACACTGGAAATAAAAAAATTTCAAACATTCTGCTATTAAAGGTAACTTAAATTATTTGATGTATGTAATTTTAGTGGTAACTTGACTTACCCCTCTAAAGAAAGCAATGTAAAAGCATGAAGCAAAACTGTTCACAAATTGGAAGGCAAACAGTTTAATGATCAAAGCATCGTCATAACGCGTTTGAGTCCTGTGGTTTTCTGGAGGAAGAAAGCAAACTTTATGTTCACCTCCATTGAACAAAAGTATTCATGAGTGAAAAGAACTCATAATCAACATTTCATCAAAAAACAAAGCAAACAAAAACAGCAATAAAGTGATGACGTAATTCAGCATAAAAAGTTAATATAAGTAAAGAGTAAATGATAACAAAATATGAAGATATGGACTGATAATGAGTTAATTAGGTCAAAATATAACTTGTATATTCTTTATATTGAGAAAAATAATATACGGTAATAGTAGTAAAAAAACTCACAGCATTCCAATATACAACACTTTTTTACATTTTAACATAAAATATGCCAAACTTAAGTATTGTGTAATCATCTCTTACCCCAGTTTGTCAGAATCACTGCCATCTTGTCATAGATCTGTGAATATTTCAAAATAGTCTTGTCAGTTGTTGTTCTTTTCTTGATACATAAGAGCAAGTACAACTTTTCATTTATAAATGCATTTTCATTAATGTGTTAGATCACAAGCATGAGAGGTGATTTGGGTTCCTTTCTTCGCAACAAAATTTAAGGGGAGACTTCAGCGTTTTTAGGGCTTGACAAACTTTTCGCTCTAGAAAGACTATCACTCTAGGTTTCGTTCATATGACGTTATCAAGGTAATGCATAGTTTCTGTTTTGAAAAATTTGTGAGAATGTGGCATTTGTGATAGAGTGGTCATGTATAAACTATAAAATTATGTTTCAAAGTAAATGGGACATTAATTTTTACAAATGGACAAATAAGTCAGGATTCGCTTTAGTCTATATTATTTTGTTAGACTAGTAAAGGAATGGCTTTTCATCTCAGTATGTTTTAGTATTGTCTTTCTTTCGTATTTCAGTTTTAAAATGTCACTCAAAATAAGCCACAGGAAGGACTTTGTGATGTCTAGACAGACTTCACAGTGCATCTCTAAACACACTCAAGGTTTCTTCATTGAAGAATTCCTAAACCATACTTTTTGATCAGCATTTCCTGTTGCAATTTCAGATGGCAAAATTGTTGAGGGACTAAAATTATCTTTAGTACTTCTGTTTCAAAACGTTACTTAATTGTAATGAATGTCTACTTTACACAGTAAACTACAAACCCATGCACACTTTCTGTAACATTTTAAATATGTATCTTCAAGACAGAAAGACAATTACTTCCATAAGAAATATAGAACAATGAGATTACCCTACCCCATCGTCCAAACTATAATAATTTAATTTACATTTTTAGTGTAGGGTTTTGTAAAATGACAACACAAAATGAAACATTTCTATCAATTAAACTTTTCTAAAACTTCCTTTATTTTGGCTGCTTCCATTTAACTTACTTATGTATTGTATCTCCATTTTCTCTCATTTTTACATACACACACCAATAGTCTCATTAACACTAGCGACAACTATAAAACTCACTTTGCCCAGAATGAGTATGGATACTGCATTAAGTATTGAAGAAACAAGCGTAGTTAAAATAAAGCATTGCCTGTCAGGCAAATCTGGGCAGTAATCCACATCCATCACAACTCTGTAAACTGTCACGGCAATTACACTGATGATAACTAAAGCAACCTGCATAAATGAATGAAAGAATCTCTTAGTGTTTGGAACTGTTTACATTTTAGGAACATATTACACAAATACAAGAAATCCTACTTTGTTAAAATAAGGGTACATGTAGTTGGAATCCAAATAAGGCATAGTCCATGGTGATAAACTTTAGTTTATAGATCATACTCTCTTACATAAAGCAATACTGTTACATGAACTCTTTACAGTATAATGGAGACAAGTATTATTTTAAGTTCTGTATATCTAAATATCATATTAGTGTGTCTGACAGTTTTCAGGGAATACATATAAGTATTGTTAATGACTAATTAATATCTGTCATGTGCGAGATTACTTTTAGTTACTTTTAAAATTTCCAATAATGAATCTACCACCTCATTTAATTTAATCTGATCTGATCTCATGTTATCTTATCTTATGCAACCCAATCATACTTATCTTATGCAACCCAATCATCTGAAGTTTTAAGAATTGATATAAAGAATTGTTTTTTAATCCTGCTAAATTTCCATGTACAAAAAACGATTGGAACCAAGACATGCAACCTCTTTCAGCAGTTTTTAGCATCAGAAAAGAATTGCTTTTTTCACAAAATTTGAGAAAAGTTGTCCACTTTAAAAAAACAGGCATATGTTTTTTTAAAAGCTACATATCCAATAATGAATCCACAAAACTTTGGGCATAGGCATGAAAATGCCATTTTGCTGTTTGTAAAGTAAAGTTCCTTCAAGGCTTTTAAGGCCCACAGAGTTGGAACTTAGCCTAGGTTCAATACTGTGAAGCCGGACAGATGAAATTAAAGAATCTCCAAGACAAGATGCTATTCTGCATTAGGTTTACCTCCCCAACAGAATATGTCGGTACCGATACACACTTGGCTGGGGAGAGGAAAAAATGGGTAATGTGTCTTTCCAAGGACAGGAACAGGATTTGAACACAGAAGTCTCTGATTTGGAGTTGACGTTTCTACCCACTCAGCCACTGTGCCATTCATGTTGTTGTTAATTATCATTTATCCGCACAATACTTTTCAAACTTTTCACGCATTACTAAGTTTATGGAAAAATTGTAGCAACACATTCAAAACTTTCAAGCACAAATGGTCCACTAGACTTTCTCCTGAAACAGCTATGCTATTATTCAACTTGCCAATGTCTCAATTTAAGGTAGGCAACAGGCTTTTCAAAAAAGTCTCAAACAAAACACACTCATGCACTTTTGAAAGAGCTACCGATTTGACCCCACTTTGAGGAATTTTTCAAACCTGTGATGATTATTCAAAGGACATACCGTGTGTATTGTGCATGCTCTGTATATACTCTAAATGGGTCATTTCTGTCTCATGTTTTTAAAAAATCTTGGGAGGAAGGATTAAAAAATCTGTGAAGAGCTGAGGCAAGAATTGAGTCTCCAATTCCAATAACTGAAACCACGTTTCAAAATGTGTAAAGCTTAAAAAAAATGTATTGAATTTTCAGTCAGTAAGATTTACAGTTCTCACCATGAAAAAGAGGACTGAACCAGAGGTCAAGAGTTTAAGGAGCTGTCTGCGAAAGGGGTAAAACCACTGGTCTTCTGTAGTAACAGGGTCCTGGATAAAAGAATGAAGTAGGAGTATTATTTTCATCCCAAAACCTAAAATAAGAATGATGCCATCAAATCTTTTTTGCATAATATGCACCACATTAGTGACCGCTGACACTCTTGTGACCACCAGCTTCATATTTATTAAGAGAGTAAACTTGAGAAGAGACTCTTAACAAATTAAAAATTTAATTTAAAATTGAAACTCCAGCACGGTGGCTTGCTTAACTCATTTGGTAATAAACATATAGGTTCCAACTTCAAAACCTTACAAGACTTAAAAGGATGTTGATATAAAACCCAACACCATGAATAAATGGGTGTACACCTCCTAAGCACAGTATCCTCTTTTCATAACTGGAGTAATATTAAAGAAATACCAGAAAGTATAATGGTTTTAAAGTATATAAAGCTATATTAAGTTTCATCATTCATCATTTGATATACATACAATTTGTTTTGTAATAGCAGGTTTTGAAATTTACTACATTATTGCCATAACAAACGTGTAAATTAATTGAAAGCCTAGTGACTTGGCTCACTTTTTTAACTCGAGTGCCAAAGAACTGAGGTCTGTCGGGCTCATTAGCTTCAAACTGATCCACATCCCATTCATATGCAAGAGTATGTCTCTGACGTTTCCATACCTCTAGGAACACTGTGCCTGGAAGGTTTAATTACTTGAATTAGTTACTACATTCATAAAACAAGAGAATAAAAGTGTATAAAGTGTAGAACAGTAGTCTCCGCTTAAGAACCCATCCCTCGGAAGACATGATGACCGTGTTCTTAGCTTAGCAGGAGTGAGCTCTTAGATGGATTTCAAAGAAAAATGATTTTTGCAATTGAACAATGCATTTCAGTCGGGGGGGGGGGGGGGGGGGGGGGGCACTAACGTTAATGGAGTGTCATCACTGACCAAATCAGTCTGTGAATGGCTTGCTTAAATTTTAAACACCAATCAAAATTCCCTTATTCCATGTCAGACTATCCCTGTCTGTATTACGCAAAACAATGCAAGACGCTGGTGGCTCCTTTCCATAAAATCTAACTCAAAGAACCATCTTGGTTCTGATCCCTTGCTGAGGCGCCGCTTCCACTACGTAGGTCAGAACAAAGAGCGGTGTTTCATCATGATATGCAAAGTGAAGTACGGGCGGTTGGGTAGGAGTGAGACTGGCTTGCGGGGTTACATGACATTGAGACTATGGGAAGGGGGATGCTGAAAGCGTCAGTCGGAGAATAGGGGCGAAACAAACAACAAAGCATAGATCTAGCCAATTAAGACTGGTTTAAGACGCAGGAAGGGGATGGAGCTGGATGGGCATGCTAAAAGTGATGAGAGCAGATAGGACAAACGCACCAATGCAAATAGGCTTAGGGAACAAAATGGGTGTGTGGGAGGGGGGGGGGGGTAGAGAACGGGGCTTTGCTTTCCACCACGGCTACGCCTGACCCCAACTCTAACCCCAGAACAAAAGCCGGGCGTCTTAGACAGTTTCTGGCGGTTTAGGCAGCGGCTGCTTAAAAAAAAAATCTATCAGGTAAGAAAACCATGTTCTTAGGCGGATTTTGTGTTGAAAACGGCCTCTTACGCGGATGAATTATATAGAAAAAATTCCGCCTCTTAGGGGTGGATTCTTAGGCGGAGACCACTGTATAAATAATATGTTAATGCTAAAAAATTAACACACCATGTGAGGACAAGAGAATGATATATTATTCTTATATAATATTTTTTTTTTTATTGATATGCTGCATTGATTTATAGAAAAAATGTTATTCTTATTCCTGACCCAGGTATTTTAAAGGGATACTCACCCCAGCAACAAATGAATAGGGCAAAGAATGGTGTGACATCATTGTCAAATGCCTTCTTCACATCCCCAAGAACATCTTTTAAAGTTTCTGAAATACTTCAGGAAAAGAGTTTAATTTTTTAAAATCAATAACAAAATAAACTTCTTCATTTCACTCCCATTCCCTAAGAAAAAAATATTTCTTTGAAAAAATGTTTACAAAAGATATGAAAAATGATTGCGCTGTAATAGTTTTTATAAATACACTTTTTTTTTTAAAGGAGATAAAAAGACAACAAAAAACAAGTGCAAATGGATTGAATCATGAGAAGGAAACAAGGTGTGCAAGACAGTTTAAAAAAAAGATAATATAAGCATTTCATCATTGTTTTGTAAAGAAGTGATTTAAAGATTTCTATGCAATATAAAAATTATTCCCACCCCAACCCTCTCACTCTAAGAAAATAGTGAAAAAAGAAGCTTTAAGAGAGAGACAGCAAGAAATCCATTTGTATTCTATAGAAATGCTTACGTAGTAGCATTGCTTGCTGCCGCTGATTCTGTGATACTGAAAAGGAGAGCAAAAAGAATTTAATATAAAACTTCACTTTAATTAATCCATGGGGGAAAGTCTGAAAAATCAACAGGAATGGGAACATAACATCATTCCTACATTTTGTGACATTAACATTGACACTGTGATGCATGCTATGCAAAATTATTATTTTTTTCTCAAAATCAAACATATTCATTTGCATGGATTTATACTTGGAAAACGTATTAATTTTCATCGCTCAGTCATGATGGAAGAGTAATAATGGTCACTACAGTTTAAAGTATGAAATTAACTTTGTTAAAGTCTCATAATATTTTACAGAGCAATTATCACACAGATAAATAGAGTATAACATAAATTCAAATTATAACGCAGATTAAGAAGTTTCCACTGGATGGAACAGACAGCCTGTTTCTCACTCACTGACGCTCTGGTATCAACCTGCTCCTTTTCTATTAATAAATGAAGGTTATGAGTGAAGGTAGAACTCTTTCTTTCTTTACCAAACAGTCATAAAAGTAATTGTAAAAACACACTTTGGCAACATAATCTACATTATACAACTCACTTGCACATTTATACAGCAAACTACATGTTTCCACTTAAGGAAAAGCACCGGGTAATAGAAAAAGACAAGCACGTACATTAATCCTTGCTTACTGTTCTGAGCTAAAAAAAAAACAAACAAGAAAAACCCTCTTGTAATCCTCCTCAGAAATTTGGCTGAGGAACTATTCTCTATAAACCCGTTTTCCATTTTTCTTCATATCTTCGCTTTCAGTATCATGTCAACTGTGGTTGAAAGCTTTGCAACATATATTAGTAGCAAATTATCATTTTACCTCACCTTTCATACAAGCCATAAAAGAAGATAACGATTCCAAAAATCATTGGAATCCACAGAGTTGCAATGAGAGTTCCAGTCCAGGCAAAATAAAATGCAATTTTCTCTCCAAAGTAATTTCGAATGTGCCACATTGGTTGAAATTTCGACCACTTTGTCCAAAGCTCGTCAAGTTCTTTTCGTGGATCAGATGCTAACTTGACTTCAGGGTTCGAATCTTTTTCAGTCAAGAAATGGTCTGCAACGTTTTCCTTCTCATGTGACTTGGCTGATTCATCATGAAGAATAAATGACTCTGTGTAAGCTCCCTTCATCAATAAGAAAGGCAGACCTGTGATATCAAACAGATGCAAACCATCATGTAAATGATAAAACCGCATGCACTATAATATTTTGCCTACTCACTTACATGTATTATTCTTATGCATTTGACAAAAAAAACATGCAAATCGTACAAGTAAAATTGAAAATCAGCTAATCCTTTTACTATGCCCTATTCTTACTTCCTTATCGAAGTCTTTTCCTGACCTTTACTTACTTTTATTATCAACAACTGCAACTCTAATTTTTCCTTCTTTTTATTGTTAACTTCAGTTTTATCTTATTTTTTGCTTCCTTTTCTTCCAACTGTTATTCTCTTTTATTCTCTTTCATATACCTCTCCCTTACCCTACCCCCAAAACATCTTCATTGCCTGTAACTTCCTAAATCATGTCTTTTCTTTCCAACATTTTTCTCCTTGTGTTTTGTAATGTTTTTTTTTTTTTTTATTGTTCTCTTTTTTTTTTTCCTTTCCAAGAGTGTGCTACTTACTATTCCTCCTCCTTACATGAACTTTTTCTTCTTTTGTTCCTCCTACATATACTTTGTCTTTTCATTCTCCCTCATTTTACGGTTACCCCTCCCCTTCTCTCTCTTTGTCTCTCTCTCTGTCTCTCTTTCTGTCTGTCTGTCAGTCTCTCTATTACTCTCTTTTCATTCTCCCTCATTTTTCGGTTACCCCTCCCCTTCTCTCTTTGTCTCTCTCTCTGGCTCTCTTTCTTTCTGTCTGTCTGTCTGTCTGTCTGTCTCTCTCTCTCTCTCTCTCTCTCTCTCTCTCTCTCTCTCTCTCTCTCT
>JBDFRD010118263.1:0-13006 GCA_039654405.1 Bullina lineata
ACCCCATCTTTTGTAATGTTAGATCTAAATCTAGTTTGTTCTGTTCAGAGAATTTATGTTTTATTTTTACAATAAAACTTGATAATTAAAAAACAACAAGGTGCATATCGCACGCTCCCTCGAACGCGATCATGATCAAGATCGTGGCTTAGCGTCCGCACGTGTGTAGGTAGTAGGCCTAAAGGGAAGAAGGGGGAGAAGGAACTGTCCAAGGGAGGTAAATCAACAGAAATATCCCTCGTATTGCTTTGGATCGCGTAAGAGCATGCTTCGCCTAAGTGCACGCTTAAGCTGTCTCCCGAGCACCGTGCACTTAGGTGGCGACTACTGTATTTTTTTTTACTAATGTTGAAGTTACATGGTCATATTTTAATCATACTCAATGGACAATGTTTCTAAAAGGATGGGTGCATGCTCTAATTAATGAGCATCTGTTGCATTATTACTGCCTATGTGTGAGGAGGAGGAGGAGGAGGTCATGCATTATGTGAACAGGTGTTAGTGACAGCAATGGAAACCATGAAATGTATGAGAATGTCAACAGCTGCCTTTTCTGTGTAGAGTACCATACAAACTTCTGGTGAAAGAAAAAAAAGTATGTTCAGTCATACTGTACACTTGTTATATGAATGAGTTTTTGTAACTCAACATTTTTACTGTTTTTGGAGATTTTTGTTTTAGTACTTTGCAGTTTGATGTGATATTTCATATTTCATGAAAAAAAAAAGTGGTTGTTATTTATGACTAGTTATGTCATAGATTAAATTATATAGATCTAGATTCTAGTATGCTTTTTTTTAGTAACTTCACTTTTTATGAGCACAGCAAGGAGTAAAGCTTTATAATTGCACAAAGGTTAAAATAATGACAGTAAGTTCTGTATTCATTGAATATTAAACACTAGTTAGAAAACTGTTTTTATTTTTCACCTTGGAAACTTGTTCATTTTTAAAAGAAAAACACAAATTATACAACTTAGAAAATAATGATAATAAATAAATATATATTTATGCATCCAAACAGAGAATATTCATTATATTGTCAATGGAATAGAGTTTTTTTTTGAAATCGATGTTCCTGTACTTCAAGGAATAAAAAAGAAATGTCTGTCTCTGCATTCTGAAAGTATTTTGGGGAAGTGGAATCATGAGCACTGTTTTGGGAAAAAGTGTTTTTTTTTGTGTCTGTGAACAGAGGAGATATGAATTTATCATCAACTGTTTTTTTTGTGTGTGTTTCAGATTTAAGGAAAAACACATGATACAGCACTAACAACACCCAGGCTTTTGGTTTCAAGTGCTGGACTTTTATTGAAACTGTTTCTTCTCCAAAAGTGATCCAATAAGGAGGAGAAGGATTAGCAAGATGGACACCATGCTCCGCAGTGAGGAGATGACCTTGTGTCAAATGTTTCTCCAGTCGGAAGCTGCTTATGCATGTGTTTCAGAGCTTGGAGAACTTGGCCTAGTGCAGTTCAGGGATGTAAGTACATTTTGAGCAGAATCTGCCCTCGCCTCGTCTACAAAGGGATCTTGTATTATCTGTTCTACTCCAAACATTGAAACTGAGATTATAAGTTCTGGCTCTTGGTTGTAGAGTGGGGGGGGTTAATACTTGTGTTCAGACTATTGATTAGAAGTCGGTGCACATATTCTTTTATTGTCATATATAACTGTTGTTGAATGCCATTTAGTATACTTTGTGTATCTGTCTTCACGGTAGCTTTGTAGCTATTTCAGGTGTACAACAAATATATAGAGAAGATACCAATATTGTGATCCAGGAATAAATTCACAGCTAAAGAGAAACTATAGTTCTTTGTAGTTGAATAACAAAAATATTGATGAATATAGCAACATCTTACCAGCTTGAGTTTTTCTTCCTTCTGACCTTAAATGTGTCCTTGCAGCTCAATCCTGATGTGAACGCATTCCAGAGAAAGTTTGTCAATGAAATTCGACGCTGTGAAGAAATGGAAAGGAAACTCCGTAAGTAGTCTTTTGCTTCTCACATCTATCAAACTCTTGTCACTCGTTAGGTTAAAAATAAAGACAACAAAACACCGAAAGTTAAATTTCTCCAGATTTTTTACCTCCAGTTGTTTTGCTTGGAACTGATTAAAAAAATATTTTCCCCATTCAGGTTTCCTGGAGAAAGAAGTGAACAAAGATGGCATCCCGATGCTGAACACTGGAGACAACCCTGATGCCCCAGCTCCCAGGGAGATGATAGATTTGGAGGTGCGTCACTCAGTGTTGTCATTTATTTTCTGTTTTGTATTATCGTGGCTGAATGATTAGGCTACTGGACTAGCAATAGGAAGGTCTTGGGCGGGCGGGAGTCTGCCTTTGTGGGTCCCAGCATTGTTCATTAGGAAAGACACCACATTAATTCTCCTCACCAGCACAACCTGCTGGACAAGCAAAGCTAGGAGACATTCTTGTGTTATTTATTCTGGTTCTGATTATTGAAACTATCGTAAGCTTCAGCTCTTCAGGCTTTTGTGGCATTGATGGATTGTCACATCGTTTTGCCTGAACATTTATTCCCAGATTTCTCAGACGATGTGTTCATACATGCCAACTTTACAGGTTCGCTGTAAGAAATTACGGGGAGCCGTCAGATATAATGGTTTGCAGGCAATTACGGCCAAATTATGGTGAGCAATGATTTTAAATCTCATTGCCGTTGCGTTCTTCATTCTCTGCCATTATCCTTGTATGCAGTAAAATGACTTTTTTGGGTCCTCATTTTACTGCGAGTTCAGCCTCAAATGGGGTTGGCATGTCTGTTGTGTTCTTTTTTTAATAGAATAGCTCTTACTCTTCCTCACTATTACCCCCAGTCCCAGACCTTATGTTCACACTGTGGCTGATCTTTTCTCTAACAGGCAACCTTCGAGAAGCTGGAGAATGAGATGAAAGAAGTGAACTCCAACTCGGAAGCTCTGAAAAGGAATTTCTTAGAGTTGACCGAACTGAAGCATATCTTGAGGAAAACCCAGACCTTTTTTGAGGAGGTAATGTCCTTTTTTTTTTCATAGCATTTTTCATGTAAAATGCTTTTGGGTATGACAAGGGAGCAGGATGGTGGTTGACATTGGTTGTAGTGTGTTTGGGGGCAAGGACTGTGGGAATTATATTCTCTGAAACCTTTTATAGAGCTTATTAGTTTATAAAGGAGACAGAGAAGGGAGGAAATTAAGTTCAGTGTAACTTACTTTTATGTAGAAATTGTTGGTTGTACTTCTGGGAGAAAGTGAATTAAAAAAAAAAAAAATCCTGAGATATCGGAAACTTGCTTTTTTTTTTTTCTACTGATGATTTGCTGTTTTGATTCTTTTTTTTTCTGCAAATCAGAATTAATTTTGATAACAACTTCATATATAAAATACACTCTTAGAGTCGTATAATTTGACAGAGTAAGCAATGAAAGCACTGACCTTTGTCAATAAGTCTGTGAATTCTCTCACTGAAAGTTATTACAAAAACCATGAGAACTCCTTAAGATAGATGAACTCTTGTGTCTGAATAAAGTTGTGAGAAATACGAGTATGATGTTCCTTTGGTGCAATGCCTCCACCATGCAAGATCAGTGAAGAGGGAAGAAAGAAACATTCATTGTCGAAGAATTATTAGGAAATACTCAACCCTGTCTTCCTTCTTTGATTACTTATATTCTTTTTTTTTTTTCTGCTGCACTCTTTTTCTTCTCTGCCTCATGTCTTTTTCAAAGATCGTATTTTATTCTACAATCTCCTTTGCACAGAGACAAAGAGAAAAGGGAGTGTATATTCCATATCTTTGATTTTAACAAAACATACTGTATCTTTTTTTTTTATTTGCACCGTTAAAAAAAGTGATTAATGTTTATATTTGATATATACATTTACACATAATAATATATGTGTGTAAACATGTAGAATTTATATAATTTGCTTATACAAGGAATATGGATAGCATGAGGGGTCTGTTCCGTTTTTCAGGACTTCTATCAAGGTTCTTTCGGTTTATGAAATACATTTTTTTAAAATAATGTTCTTGTAGAGTATAATATAATAATCTAGTGTTTTAATTTTTTTCCTTTTTGGACAATCAGGAGTCTTTCATTCTATGATTTGATTTAAAGTCAAATGAAAGCAGACAGACACAAATAATATGTTTCTTTAGAAAATTGTGTTGGTTAGAATTTGTAAGCACAGATGGTCATACTTTCTTTTTTTCTACACCTAACTGAAAATGTGAAAGAAAATGTCGCAGCCTATCATGAATCTGACGGTCACTTCTCTTTGTTTTGTAAGATTGGTGAGAGACTTGAGTGTTATGGGTTGAAGATAAATATAATGCATATTAAAATGAGTAATCGATGACTCAGACATAGTTTCAATCTTTTTTATTAAAAAAAATGTATATTATTTGACAAATATTCCAAAAAATACTCTAGGAGTCTGGCAGTAAGGGCAAGTTTTTTTTGCTGAATAGTAAATAATTCTGTATACACTTCATTTCTGAAATGTTGATTTGTTTTTTAGATCTAAACATTCATTGTGCATTTCTCTGAGTTCCAATTAGTACAACAAAACAAATGATGGTGTACATGTATTAAGAAATCAGTCATCATATATTCCAAAACACCATGCACACATTGATACTACTTCTTTGATTTCTCCTAATGTTCCATGTCGGTGATGTCATCTACTCATGAAATGGTGGGTTTGAGTATTTGCTGCCCCCTAGTTTGTATTGTTGTTTTCCTTAACATTTTCATCGTATGTCGAAGAGTGGGTAAAGTTGAGCGTTAAAAATAATTAAATCCTCTACTAAAAGTTTGTTTCTATTTCACTGATTTTAAAGGACAGGGTTCAAAGAAAATGAAATAGGAAGAAAAAAGAAAAGTCAAATTTAAAGTCATTTGTTTATGTATAAAGCTTCTGTAATGATAATGCAAGTAAAGATTAAAGAATTTATCCATAGTGCTTTCTTTTAACAAAATCAGAGAACTCATTTCTTTGAATCTACAGCTTCACCCACACACATTTATTGTGGAATTGTTTTGTCATGTGTTATAAGTGCTTTCTCTGCAATGGCATGGTTTGCACCATTTGTGGATTTTTGCTGTTGTTGTTGATTTTCTTATCTTTTTTTTTGTAACTTAGTTTGTTTTGTTATGTTTATTTTTCAACAAACCTCTCAAATTGTTGCAAGTTTCATTTTTTTGTTTCAGCGTTAAGTCATGCAGTCTGTCTAAATGAGAGTCATGCCTTATTTTCTTTTTCTTGAAGTAATACATGTGTTAAATTGATAGGCAGGATGTTCTCTGTGTGTTTAAAATTAAAAATGTAAATGAAAGAAAGTATCTGAAGAATAAGATTGATTAAAAAACTTTTAACGATGTTGAACTCATTTTGACAGGCTGACCTTTTCATTTTGTGGATAAGCAATGTGAAGTGATTTCTTAACCCAGTACTTTTTGTGGTCCCTATGCCATTATGGAGCATACACTATATAATGTGTTTTATGTTTCAGCATAATTTTTCTTCCATTTATCTATATGTTCTATGGAGAAATATCCCAGGCGCTTGTATCTAATGCTTCACAAGAGGAAATGCCAGCCAGTGTCACTGTCTGTAGTTTTTTCTTGTAAAGCAAACTTTATTGTGCCACTCCTTGTTATCCATTCTTGTTCTGTTGTTCTTACTAGGTCTTTAAATCGGTAAGTCTCAGACCTTTCTTTAACCTTTTAAATAAAATCCGGCATTCCTTTTGGGCTCTGTTCTGCTCTTATGGCTTATTGCACAATACACCCCACCTGTCCTACCTGACAATAGGCTCCACCAATCTTTCGACCATTGAACGTGCGATGCTTTACCAAACCTCAAACACAGGTGGCAATGATAAGGAATGATTTAACTTGAAGTGTGTATGAACGTACATGAATAAAAGACCAAAAACTTTAAGTACCTGAATTAATTTTAGTTTTAGATGAATTTGACATTACAGGAATTTGTTTTCAATCTTAAGTCATTTATGCTTTTAATTAACTGGAAAAAAAATACATTATGAAGGGTGTAATGAACTTTAACCTCAGGGGAAATGATAAGATTAGATAACACTTTGAAGGACTGAATTAACTTCAGATGGTGAAAGGTACTGCATGATTACATTATTAAAGGAATGAATTAATTTAAATGGAAAGAGGAACACGGTTACATTATGGGCTGAATTGACTTTACATTGAAAGAAATGATGTAAAGTTTTCTTTGTAAAGAATGAATAAAGTGAAAAGAAGTATGAGAAGGCAACGCAGGGCTGAATTAGCCCAGAATAGAGAGAGACTTTACAAAGTTACATTCTTAAAGACTGGCTCAGTTTTAAAAGTGGACAGAGATGTTACAATGCATAAACTTGAGCTGGTCTTGACTTTACTTTGATTTTAGTTTGTGATGAACTTCACTGATTTGGACTCATTATTAGTTTCTTCTTAAGGGATGGGAGGGAGGAAGCTCAGTTGGAAAAAAACAACCCAAGACAGATGAAGAATTTGGGAGTATAACTCATCCAGCGACTAGCAGGCTGAATTCAGTATCCTAATGAAGGGTGTCCTAGTCAATTTGTAATTATGTAAAATAGGGGCTGCCGAGAAGCAAACAAGATAAATAAAAAAAGTAACGGTGTAGGGTACTGCTCCAATAATTAAGATGCGACAAGACAAAATCGTAATGTATCGATTTGTATTACAATTTTGTTTTGTTCTGTGGCCTCTTGATTATTAGAAACACTGTTACTTTTTTCGCTTATCTTGTAGATACCTAGTGTTTCCCTTAGAAATGACATAATATATGACACAATAGTATTATTGTCTGTTTTTTCCATGAATCTGTTGATTTGTTTTTGCAATTGCTTCAGAGCTTTAAAGCGGTAAGTGGAGGGTTGGATGGATTTATTTTTTGGTGTTTGTGTAAAGCAGTTCAGAAGTGGATGGCAAGGAAAGGAATTGACTTCGTCTTAGAACAAATTAGTTTCTGCTCCTTTTCTATCTGTTAATGTTAACAGACCAAATAATGGTGCCTGTCATATAGCACATACAAGGCTTATTTCCTGAAGTTACATAGTCCACACTCTTGGTCAGCTGGCTGTACCGTCTCTGTTACATGGGGACTACTGAATATTGGATCTTTCCTTTGAATATCTATTTTCCTTGGTAATCTTGAGCATGAAGAGCTAACAGGATACTTCAGCAAAGTTAAATCTGTAATTGGGCAATTGCGTCAAAACAGAATTACTGATGATTATTACATTATTCCTATGGATTGACATGATTAGTTCTGGTGGACAATCTCACAATGCAGGATTGATGGATCACTTGAGGGCTGGACGTCTTCAAAGATGTACAGATGTACAATGTAATTTATCCTTAGCTGAGTGTATTTGTACTTGGACAGCTTGTCCAACACAGAATTGATGAATTTAGTGTGTAAATGGACATTAAGTCATCGATCAACTTCTTCAGTGTGAAGGAAGGGATATGAACAAGAAATTTGATACAGGGTTGTCAACATTAATTTTATTGTGAAGATTGTACCAATGCAGGGTTGATGAAAATAAATACTCTGCAATTTTTGGGAAATGATGTGGGTGCAAATTGAATTATAAATGGATCAACATTTAGAACCAATGCTGCAAGGGTTGTTATTATTACTTGCTCTTTTGCATGTGCTTTAAATGTCGAAATGAGCTGTGGAATAAGTTGTTCATAGTACTAGCGTGGTGAGTAATCTGATTGAAAATAAATATGATTAGCTCTAAATATTAACAATATGATGATGGAGCCACGCATGTCTAAGGACAAAAAAATGCTGGCTTGACCTTTGACACGAGATAATGTTGGTGATTCGTGTTTCCCTCTCCTCCTCCCAACTCATTCCAGGTTTTTTTAAATTATTGCTGAAGTAAAAAATAAAATAGTGTCAGTGTGATTTTGTTTCTTGTTTTCTAAGTGAGAATTTTACTCGGTGAAATCATTTCATGTTGGTACATGTAAAGAAAGTCTTTTCACTCTTCTAATTCAAGACGCATGGGGTTTGGTTTACTTCTGAGGTTCTGACATATCTTGTCTTCAGTATTTCATGCACTAGAGAAGAAGAAATAACATAGAAAAACAGTTCTTGTACAAATGTATTTTGTCTGTGGGGCCACTAACATCAGGCATATGTATTCTTGCTTTCACTGGGAAGCCTTTTGTGTTTACAATATATTGTAAGCATTTAAATATAAAGTAGATGAACAAATGAAAAAAGTGCATGTTCAGTTGATATTGAATTCATCCCTAGATTACTTCCTCCCCCCCCCCCTTTATGCATGAACATTCCTTTGACATTGTATTATAGCTTGGTACACTATTTATCTGTATTGTATCTGTGGTATTTGATTGTGAACAAATAAGTATTTGGAAATTTACAACCCCCCAACAAAAAATATTTGTCACCGAATCTATTGGTGAAAGTTGATTCTTTCTATATTAGTTTGAGGATTTTCATTTTCCTAAACTTTTTGTCTTACCCCGTTGCCTTATTTCTTCTCTTTCTTGTATTATTATTATAATTTTTTTAATGAACATTTTTCCTATTTTATTCATATTTCTTACATTCTTTTCATTTAATAGTTCTTTTAAAGGTGTGTACAGAAGTGAACATATTTTCATATGCTTATTATTTCCCTACTTAGATCTCTCTATGTTGAATACTATGTGCACACAGACATGTCGTGAAAACAGTTTTTGATAATCACACAGCATATTTGTAGTGATGAACTGGCAGTAATGTGTTGAGACTGTCATACACTAACTGAATGAATTAGATCAAGCTGCTTTCCGTCCATCTGCATTGTCTCCATTTGTGCCTACCACCAATGTCTTGAATTTCAAATAGTTTGAGAATGAGCGTGTTCACAGGAGAATGAGGAATAGAAAAATGTAAAATCTTGTGAGGTTTTTATTTACTTGCTAGATCTAGACGTATGCTTAGTTGTGAATGTACCATATTCAAAGTATGATGTCAGTGATCTTTCTAGTCAAGCTGTTGTCACAATGTTTCTTTACATAAACTTCATGCCTTTCTTTGTGTTCATTGTTTTATATGTAAATGGAGGGTTTCCATTTTTGGAAGATTTCACTTCACATTTGCTCTAATCTTTATACCTTTTTAATATAAATTTTTTAATCCTGTTTCAAATAAGTAGATATAATAGTTGATTAATGTGACATTAGAATTGTAACCTTCATAAGAATGAGGCAAACTTTTGAAGAATCAAATTTACATAGCAGGTTAGGTAAAAATGATCTTTGACTTGAATTGTGTTTAGTTTATGTCGGCTATGTAAGAACTTCTCTCAGCGTGTGTTGTTTTAAGATTTAGAAATATTATATCTTTGTGGCTGATTTCCATATAAGATAATATAGGATGTTGTTTATTTATTCCTCATGAAAAATTCATGTGGACAAGTTACATATAAATATATATAATAAATATCATAAATGTACATCGGCATATCAGCAGGCATGTTTTATTGCATAAAATTTGTGATAGGCTGCAATTAAAATGAAAAGTGAACACGCACACCTGAAATTTTCACACCCAAAAGAGTGACTGTCATAGAAATTACAGAGTATCAACCTGTGAACAGACTGTACTTATTTAGTGGCTCTTGCGCTTTGTGGGAAGTGTTCCAATACACAATCACAGAAAAGTCTGTCAATATGCTTTTACAAACATCGACAGGGTAAGGTTTCAGTCTAGGTGAGCTTCTACAAACATCGACAGGGTAAGGTTTGGGCCTTGCCAAGGTGCACACACACACACACACACATGCCCAGGTTAAGGTTTTAGTCAGGTGAACTCGTACGTATACTGACATGCTAAAGTACCTTTGAATTCGACTCACTCTTGTGTTTCTGTCCCCATGTGTCATGGTGCTCAGGCTCAACATCAACTTCAGGCCATGCATGACCCGTCCATCAGGGAGGAACAGGTGGGACTTCTAGGAGAAGAGCATGGCTCTCGCATCGGCCAGCCCATGAAGTTAGGGTGAGTTGACCACGACTCTTACTGTCTTGTTTGAGATGATTGTGTTTAACCTTGTGTAAACTTTATTGATCATTTTTAAGATTAATTTTTTTTTTTTATATGGTCGCTTAGTTTGCAGTCCAGTAAAATGTTTGAAGTTATAGAATTTAAGTTCTATCAAGGCTGGGGCTGTCTTGTGATTTGACTCATCTGCGGGGAAGGAATTTTGTGTTTGTGAAAAAGTGTCAGTTAATAAGTTTGGCTTTTTCTGAGTTTCGAGGTTTGTAACATAGGTATTTCACTGATATCTAAAATAATACATGTAATTATGGTAAGGTTCCAACAAACGAAACCTTTTAAACATTCATCAAATAAGAATAAAAAAAAAAAATCCTATACACAAATGTATTATAAATTTGAGCATGTTACCTCAAGTGTACTCATAGCTTCCTCAAGAAATTTCACATTTGCTCATGGTATTTTCTATGTGGAAAAGAGAGTTTTTATTTTGTAACATCATTATTATAAATGTGACAATGTGGACATACTTAAAAAGTTGGCAAATTCCTCGATTGTCATCCATTTCCTTTTCCTTTCTTCTTTTACAGGTTCCTTGCAGGTGTGATACTGCGAGAACGCATTCCTTCATTTGAAGTGATGCTGTGGCGTGTTTGTCGAGGAAATGTGTTCCTGCGACAGGCGGAGATTGATTCACCACTGGAGGATCCTGTGACGGTATGTGAAACTTTGGAGTTATTTCCCCCTTGTCTCTCCATATAGTGGTGGCATGGTTGGACTTCTAATCTAAGGGTCTAGGGTTTGAATCAGGAAGGTGACTGTGTTGTATCCTTGGAAAGACACTTTACACAATTTTTCCTCTCCCCACCCAGGCGCGAATTTGGTACCGGCATATTCTGCTGGGGAAGTAAGTCTATGACAGACTAGCATCCTGTCTAGGAAATGAAGTAAAAATCAACTGTTTCACTTTACGCTTTAGAAACCGGGATAAGCTTTGGCTCTATGGGCTTCATTGGCCTTGAAGGAACTTGCCTCTCCATATTATGAATCACTTATTATTCACCTTTATCGTATCAAGCCTGTCCATGGTCTAGGTTGGGTTCAATCGAATGATGATAAAACTCTAGGAACATTGCATAGCGCAGTCCTCTTTATTTAGATACATAATAATCACATGTGGACAGATCAAGCCTGTGAGAGGCTGGGTGCTAGGGGTGGGATTGAAGCAGCAGAGACTGTAAAGGCACAAAAGCACTGGGAGAAAGGAGGGGGCCGAATTTGAAGTGGCATGAAATGGAGATAAGCAAAGAGGCAGGAAATGTGAAAGCAATGGCTTATTTGATTTTCTGAAATTTTCCAGGTGATTTTCAGTCTTGAGTACTTTGAATGGAATAAGTTGCTCTTTAAAAATATCTAAATTGGTAAATAGCTAAAATATATAAATGACAAAGTTAAAAATAGGACTTTCAGAAGTGCGGAGTGAAATCGTGACAGGATGATAGTGATGTGATTAGAAGAAAGAACTCCAGATTATTCTGAATTAATCTGATTCTGTTGCATCCAATAATAGATGAAATTACACCACCCGCTAGAAGAAAATAGAAGTGATTGCTATTGAGAAAGTGAAGAATATGACTTATGAGGTTATATTTCAAGACATGTATAACCACTACTGATATGTGTATTACTGCAGGCTATGATATATTAAGAGCTTCTAACAATAATATTGCTTGTTCCCACAGGGAGATAGTGTCCATAAGTCTGTCTTCATCATCTTCTTCCAAGGAGAGCAGCTGAAAAGCCGTATCAAGAAGATTTGTGAAGGGTATGCACTCTTAGGAATCAGCTTTTCCATGATACTTACCTGTAAAGAACTGTGGCAAAGACATGCAGAGGAATGAGATTGTCAAAGGATAATGGAGTAGGAATAAGTTAATTAAAAATTTAAATTAATTAAAAGAAAGTTAGCTATTTTTTGTGTTTGTATTGAGACACGGAAGAATGCTCATGGCCTGATGCTGTATTGTACCACCATTGGACAATACATCTGAGGTAATTTAAGAATGATAATGTAGTGACTGTCAAAAAAAATTTAAGTGCAATTTGATGACAGCTTATTCACTCATGGGATTATGCCATTTTCTGTGCACACAAAATTGGTACCATACAATTTTTTTTTTTATCATCCCAGAAATTTTTTTTTTGATCACATTCTCTTTTTTTTTTCACTATTCGTTTTGCTTTGTTTTGTCCAGGTATCGTGCCACTCTGTACCCTTGTCCTGAGACGCAGGCAGAGAGAAGGGAGATGGCCATCGGAGTTATGACCAGAATTGAGGATCTCAACACTGTATGGAAGTCTTGCCTCTAATTATTTTTGTTCCTTAATGACTAAATAATTCTTTCAGGGGGGTCTAAAACTCAGAATTCTGTTTCGGAAATAGCAAGCTTTATTTGTGAAAGAAAATGTTCTCAATAATAAAACTGCTCTACATTTTGCATTCAAATTTATTTATTTCTTTGATATAATATTAACAATTACAATGACATTCTGTTGCAATGATGATGATTTTTTTGTTTAGCCTCGGTTTTCCAGTCTTGTTGCTGTCAGGTCTGAAGGTCTGATATCACCGACGTGAACAATGATAGCTTTACATTGAAAGAAAAATGTTGTGAAAAAGCAATAGCATTATTTTGAAATTTTAGGCGAAGAATACGTTTGTTACAGTTGGTTCATCAATATAGTTTCTTAAACACAGCAAAGGAAAATAGATTCAGAAATTTAACTTGAAAAAAAAAATACAAAAATGCTGTTTCTTGGTATTGCTCAGGTTCTGGGGCAGACACAAGATCACAGGCACCGTGTGCTGGTGGCTGCAGCCAAGAACATCAAGGTGTGGTTCATCAAGGTGCGTAAGATCAAAGCCAT
>JBDFRD010118374.1:0-13005 GCA_039654405.1 Bullina lineata
AATTTCGGGAGCCTCCACCTATGTGTCCTTTAGTCGGCTCTTACGACACGCAGACTCACGTTGGGAGTATTCTTTGCAGCACCCCTCCCCTCCCCACAGGGTGGGGTTACAAGTGTTCCACCCCTATTCTCCAATTGACAGACACCTTCAGCCTACCCCCTCCCCATAGTCTTGACGTCATATATAACCCCGCAACCCAGTCTCACCCCTACCCAGCAGCCCATCATACTACTTTACATTTTTATGATGAAACATCATTTTGTGTTTTGATCTACGTAGTGGAAACGGTGTCTCAGTGAGGGATCAGAACCAAGATGGGTCTTTGAGTTAGATTTTATGGAAAGGAGCCCGCCAGCTTCTTGCATTGTAATTGTTTTGTGTAATGCAGACAGGGATAGTCTGGCAGGGAATATATAGCATTTTTTATTGGTGTTTAAAATTTAAGTAAGCCAATCACAGATTGATTTGGTCAGTGTTGGCGCTCCATTAATGTGTTAGTGCCCCCACCCCCAGTCTGAGTTGCGCTGTTAAATTCCAAACATATTTTTTCTTTGAAATCCATCTAACTGCCCTCTCTGGCTTAGAACGTGGTCATCATGTCTCCTGAGGGGCAGTTCTTAGGCACAGACCACTGCATCTGTATCGTCTTTTAAAACAACTTTTGCCTTCTTAGATTCATTTATAATATTTTATCAGTTTGATAATCATCACTATGATGAGTAAATTTAAAGAATGTTTGCAGTGCTTTTATATTAAGGTTTTCTTTTATAATAGACATTGTTCTTTTATAATTTGATTTTCAGACAGTGGATTTGAACTGCTGAATACTAATCAGTTTTGGCCTGACCTGTTTGCACAATATTTTTTGAATGGAGAAATATCACCTGATGACAGCAGAGATGACATGCTGTTCTATATTCGGAAAAACCCAGAGCTCAGAAACAGACATGGCATTATACAGGTTTGTATGTTTTGTTATTAGTAAGCAAGTTGAAATACGTCAGCACCATACATTTTCCATAATTAGTCAAAGGGATTTTATTACAACTCTTGGGTTGATATCAATCATAAAGTTGAAAAAAATATAGGAATTGTGAACTCTGATCCAATGACACCTTACATTCGACGAGCCAAATGGAATCCTGTTTATTTTATTTCCTTTTGTATTTCTACCTCGGGTAGAATGAGTATCAAAATTCATCAGCGTTGGTATAAAAGAGGTTCTTAAAATCGGGTGATCCCATCCTCATAAGACAGAGACAGATGAGATCCATTCTCTTTTTTGTTGTCGTGTCATTAGGCTGGATCCCGTAGCCTTGCTATTTACAAAGTTCACTGATGTAATCACCCCAGTGGGGCAGAATAGTTCAATCAGTAAGGCGTTCACAGGTCTGAGTTCGACCTCTGTGAACTTGTTGATCTTTATTCACTCCTAGCTCCAACTGGGTAGTGCGGAGTCTGAATGCCGAGCTCTATTGGAGATGAGCCATAAAATCGGAGAACCTGTGTGTATGTTATTCACGTTAAAGATCCCTTGACAGTCTAAAATCATACAAGGGTGGGCAAGTGCAGCTGTCCAGGCAAAATTTCTAAATTTCAAAATTCTACCCATGAATGTCTCACTGGACTGCAGGCCAGACTTGTTCCAAATGTATTGTCTTTCCTTTGGAATAAAACTAGTATGGCCGAGAGAGGAACAGCGCCCTGGGCAAAGCCATGTTTCTAAGTAAGAGGCTGCCCGGGCAAAGCAGCGATATAGTTGGTTCGATCGTCTGTGAAAGACGAAAAGAGCCATACAGATAATCCCATGTTGATTTGGTCAATAGGTGCTTCAGTGCCCACACACTCAGTGTGCGTGGCCGCTTATCCATGAAGAGTGAATGGCAAGGAAGGGTTTGACGAGGTGGGCTTCTTCTACCCAGTTGCAGGTGTGAAGGGAAGTAAGAAAAGGGCATTAGGGATGGGACAAGGCACAGATGCTGATCGCATGGAATGGATATCACTTATTTTTAATGAGTATATCTCTATAGGCCTAAATTTGGCTTGAGGAGACGGAAAGGGGTGTGGGCTTTTGTTTTACTGATTATTGGGTAAGTGAATTTAATTGGACCAATGAAATTGATTGCAATTTATTGTACTAAAGTCTGAGACCTACGGTGAAGAAATGTGCTGATTTCGTTGAGGTGCTGTTCCTATGACCTTGTATTCAATGAGGACATTAGGCTGGATCCCGTAGCCTTGCTATTTCAAAGTTCACTGATGTAATCTACAATCCTAACTGATGATTTCAATGCCTTGAATATTTGTTGAACAATAAACTTATTTTCTTTTCTATTTTTCAAGCCTTTAGTTGAAGTTTATCGAAGGGACTCCAAGCGCTTGCCAGCTTTGGATGAACCTACAATTGACTGGGAGGAGACTGTCTATCTCAACATCATCCTTCATCAGGTGTTAATATTGTATTATAAATAGTTGGGTTTTTTTTTATCCCCACACTTCTGCCCTAATACGGAAATATTTCATAATGTTGTAAATGGATTTTTCTTTTTGAATATTTTGCAAACTAAGAAAGGAAAGTATTACGTTGATGTAGATATTACAGCCGTAGTATGACTTCAAGGGGTTTGCATGCCTGGTTGAAATATTTAAAACATATTCCCTAAATCTTTGTGATTTAAAAGAGATACTAAGCTTGATAATTTGCATGCTTTACAAGTTTACATTCCTCTTTGTGAGAGAGTAAAATCATTACCTTGAAGTTCGATGAGAAAACCAAATAATTTCTATTAGTGTCTTGCTATAGAGTAAAAGGGGCATTGGTGAGTCATAAAGGTTATGGAACTACTACATCAGCCTTCCGCAATTGTTTAAAAGAAGAAAAGTTATTTCTTAAAGGCGTTATAATAAATATAAAAAATACTATGAATCAGAGCTTTTATTCAGGCTGCTGTCCAATTTGCACCTCTGTTTAACCTTTTCACTGCCAAATTCACCGATCGACGAAAAGCAAATGTTTGCTAATTGCCAACATAAATAGTGTCAATTCGATGGATCCTGATTTCAGTCTCATATTAATTAACATAAAAATTCTGAAATAGCTATTTTTAATTAGCTTCTCCTCACTATTTCGTAGACATCTGGCAGTGGAAGGGTTAAAGTGTCTTTTCTAAAGGACAAACAACTTGGGACCTATCATAGTCAGGATTTGTATATATGAACAACTTTATGATTAAAAGTCCTCTTGAACCCATGAGACAACCGATGAGATGGGTCATCAAAACTTCTGAATACTTTTCAGTTATTTTCGTTTTGCGAGACGGAGTAGTAATTGATATTCTCGGAGTTCTATTTACGTTACAAAGTTAACAAAGGATAAAGACATGAGACAAAAGTGTATATATCATATCAGTGAGGTTGTGATTGCAAGCCCTTCTAAGAAAAAATGATTCTTATTGCATAGATTGGTTTAATGACCATTATAAGTCAAATAGGCATGTTCATATTATAATGTCTCTGCTTGTCATTATCTCACAGTTCGAGTATACAATCACCTGTGGCTTGTGTACACGAACAGGTGAACAAGACCTGCAAATCTTGAGGAAGTTTTCACAGGTGAGTTTTATTTGTATGACTCTCGTTTGCATTTGCAGCCTCTGAAACAAGTCTCCTGTATTTCAGTGTATGCGAACTGTTTCATTTATGTTGCTGAAAAATTATAGAAATTTTAATGATTCTCATATATAGAGTTAGTGTTAAATGAAATTGTCTTGGTATATTATGAGCTTCTTGGGGTTTTTTTTGTTTAACAAATTTTCAGGAAGCAGAAATCTTAAAATCATCCCTCACTTTTTTTTTTGTTTTCTATTCTGTAGAATTTTTTATTCCACCCACCTCCCACCATTATTGTAAGTGAATTGTTATTTTGGAACTAGAAGCATTTTTCTGAAGGTCTGTACATAATAATATTATATTCTCTTTATCCATGTACTCAGAGAGTCTACCCCAGCCCAAGCAGGCGTTCCATGGACAGCAAAGGCACAAGAGAAGAAATTACTTACCCAAATATTTTCTTTACAGTGGATGATTTTGAAGAGGTAAGCAGTGTTACAACTTAAGTCCTGGAGAATCTGTATTCGAACACATTTTCTAACTGTAACTCTAAGGGTTTGAGTCAGATATTGATACTGATCCACTCACGAGGAGTTGCCAAGCCGTATATTATCTACAGAATCTACTTAGTGAAGAAGTTTTATTTTCTTAATTCTTATGTTTTCTGAACAAACATCGAATAACCTTTCAAATGATACAATACGGAAAACAATTTCGCAAAAAACGGCCTGAAATAGTAAATTTGGATTTCAAGTCTGTGGAACCTGCCAGTTGTTTGGTGGTTTTTTTTATGGTAGGAAATGTAGTTTGACTTCTAGACCTCTCAATTTATTGTCAAAAACCCTGCTACTGAGCCACCGTCAGCTCTGCCTATCAAGTGCTTAGGGCTGGCTAAGCTTTTGCAGCATCTGTATGAAGAGAAATGGGTTGCCATTTGCCATTATTCTTTCACAGGTGCTTAGAGAAAGATCATTTTATTTTGGTCACATGCAAGGAAAATACACAAGCATGGTATTCATTTTACCTCTATTTTTGTTGTCTTTTATTATGAACAATGCGACGCATTATTCAATTTTCAACTGATGATCAGTTTATAGTTTTCCATGATTTTACTCACTTTTGTTCTCAAGTGATTTATTTACGTAAAAGGATTAAGAGAGAACAGACTATATAGAGAATAAATCTGCTTAAATTAAATCTGTTATACATTTTATTTTATTTTAGCAACCTGGACGGCAATATAAAAGCTGAAGTAAATGGTTTATTATTTATGTTATTTTTTCTGCTAGTAATAATAATAAGAATTTTCTCTTATTCTTTCATTCCATACATTGCTAATATTTATGACTACTCATAGACTACTCAATCCATAGCTTATCCATATAATATGTCAAAGACCTTGGTCTTCTTGATTTCCTCATTCATATTTCAAAAACATTTTTAGTGTATGCAGAAATATTGGTACTTTAGTAATGGCTTTTATTCATGGACAGAAGATTAAGAGGAATAGTTGAAAGTACGTTGGACTTATTAATTTATTTCAGTATTGGATTTGACCTTATTTTGCTTAAAAGTTCTTCAACAATAATTTGGGCAAAGCATGTGAGTGACTGATCCTAATGAATGATTAAAATAGATGTATTCAAAGTTTTAAAGTCTAAATGAACTAAGCAAAGGTTCAGTCCTACTGTAAAATGTCGTCACCGTTTATTAATCATCTGAATAAAAAACGAAACCAGCAGACTATGCAAGTATTTGTACATGGAAAAAAAGAATATAAATAAGAGAGAAAAAAAGTCGCATGGAAGTGAAAAGTGGGGGTAGAAAAAAATTATTTTTTTTAAAGTATACTTCAAAGAAAACTTATAAAAAAGATATTTCAAAACTGTTTCCCTCTGTGTAGAAATAGTAATCAATAGGTTTCTTATAAGTTAACATACAAGCTTTTTACAGGGTTATTGAACATAATCATGAAACTATTAGGCGAGGAGGATTGAAACTTACGATTTTATAGATATATGATCACAATCCCCAAGTTCTTTTATTTGTCCTTGATTTTGAACACTTTTTTTTTATTTCCCACCGTCTCTTTAGGCATTTCAAGACTTGGTGGTGCGTGACAGCGAGAGTGTGGCTGTTGAACTAACAGCAAGTGATAAACAAGGTCTTTTCTCTGGAGTTATTTTCCTCGGTTCTGTCAAATACGATGCACTGAAAAGAGTGTATGATAGTAGGGTAAGTTCTTAAAACTGTTTTCATGTTTTTGGTAACAGTTAACAGTGGGCGTAGTTAAATATAAATACTGCTGCCAGTTCAAGTTCAAGATTTTTATGAATTTGGAAATAAAAAAAAAAAAATCCATTCTTTAATCTTGCTTATATTTTTTTTCACTTCCTGATCCGTCTCCCTCACCCAAAGGCATTTAACCTTTTCACTGCCAAATTCACGGATCAACAAAAAGCAATGATTGCTTATTGCCAACATTAATGGTGTTACTTCGCTGGATCTTTATTTCCGTCTTTACTAGTACATGTAATTAACATAACACCAACCCCTTCACCAAAATAGTTTTTTTTTTTTCAAATCACCTTTTTCTCACCATTTCATTCGGGAAAATGTTTTGCCAGGATTCAGCTAGTAGTAGTAGTATCGTTTGGACTACACTTCTATATCATTTTTGTCAATCCAAGTCTGAAAGTCGTTGGATTCAGCTACAGATAGCTGGCTGTGAAAGGGTTAACTCATGCCATATGGGGTGATTTTAACAACACAACGCACCTAAAACTTGTGATGGAAAATTGCTGAACAGGTCCAATTGTGTAGACCAGGGGCTCTACACAGTCAATGATAGTGGCGCACAGTGCGGCTATTCGGATGGAATGAGTTAATGGCAGTTATCAAAATGATTTTTGTTTTGTGTCTAATTAAAAGGTAATTATTGCTCTCTCCTTATCATCAGACTAGCCTCACCCACAAGTTAACTCAGCGCATGTCCATGGGGCTCATCAAGAGCCGTAAGCGGGTTGAGTTCATGAAGATGAGAGGCCCACGAGGCAAAGGTTGTGCTGAAATGGCTGTCAGTCGGGTCAAAGGCTCGGGGCCGGAGACACCTGACTTGGAAAATTTTCCCATGGGCGACTTCGAGGATGAAGATTCAGACGTGAGAAAAAAAAAAATAGTAAAAATAGAATTATTCTTGTTTTAACCACGAGCTGCAATTTATAAATAACTGGATTAGATTTATGATCTTCAGTGCTTTTGCTTTTGCAATGATTTACATACTTTTAACTGAATGATTTCAGATTAAATTTTAAAGTTCCATGAAGACATTCCTATTTTTTTTATTTTACTTATGAGGAAGTGACGTATTTGAGTAGAAAGATGCAGATGTGGCTCCATTCAGGATGTGTCATTTTGTAGTCAGACATGCCATATATTATAAGTGCTTTCGCCGAAGATTATGTGGCCTAGGGGTTTCTCAGTACAGTGGTCATATCAGTTACCTCTGTTATTGTCATTTCCCGAAAAACGTAAATGGAAAGTCTTTGACAATGAGTGGTCAATCTTTCCAATTGAGTTTTTTATTGTAAACTAAAAACAATTTAAATGCTAAAGTATTTTGCAATTTTGAGAAATTTTTATACTATTCCCCCACGCCCCCCTTCTCTCTAAAAGTATTTCGTATTTTAATTGAGGTTCTTGACTTACTTGACTTATGCCTCTTGATTCCTTAAGGAACATAGGGCCGCAACAACACTTCTCCAACGCATGCGGTTCTGGCAGGTCCTCCTCAGCTCGGCCCATATCATTCCAAATTGAGGTTCTAGTCAGGGCAATTTAAAATCAAAATCATTGTTCCGATTCTCCTTATCAATTTCCATAGTCATCATGATGGACATTAGGTTTTGTAACCAGCCGGTACATATTCTCCTGAACAGGACCAGTATGCCAAGAGGAGAATGAGCGACCCCAGTCAGGGCATCACCAACTTTGTTCGTGGAGGCTTCAGGCGGGCCCTCAGCATGAAGAAGTCTCGCTCTGAAACAGAAGGGGTGGACTCCGCCCAGACTGAAGATGGGACGGAGGTGGAGGCAGGTACATTGCAGGATGGTATGCAAGATTTGTTTATCCATCTGTTTCTTCCTTTATCCTCTTTCCTCTTTTTGTGTACTCCCTTCTTTGGTTTGATTGGTTGGTGTAATGTATGTGTAATTAACAAGTGTTGTTGCTGTGTTTGAGTTATTGGTTTCATTTATTTATTTATTTTGGTAAAGCTTTACTCGACAATTAGTGTGTTCCTTTAATTATTACAATTTAGGATTATGGGATGTATGATTTCATTTTTATATCATTTTGTTGTTTGTTTGTTTTTTTCTTTTGTGTTTAATTTCTTATTTATTGCTAGTTGCCATAGCTTGAGCTCAGTAAACCTCAGATGTATTGAATGTGAACAGCTATTTTGCTGTCAGACCAGCCCTGTTTTGTGACTACATGACTTTTTTTTTTTTTTTAATCTTACCAGTTTTTAGCTGCCCTGTCTAACAATGCTGATATAATGATGGAAATAGACATAGGTGACCTGCAAGCATCTAGTCCTTATCAGGAAAAAATTGGCAAGAAATGTATGATTTTCATTTTGGAAGCACTCTGCTTCACTTCCTTCTCACTGATTTACAGGCGCCTTAGGGGGGAAAAAACCCTGATTCAGAACTGTGTAGTTTTTGCCGCCACTGCATGTATTGCAAGTATTCCATGGGGAACAAAGATGGAGTGAAAACTCGGTAGGGTGGAATGCAGCAGGACATGGGACCTGCTAGTGCAATGTGTTTTGATCACATAATACAATTTGTTTGGATTTGTGATGGCCACTTTTGATTCCTTGGCATGAATTTTCTTTTTTCTTTTTTTACACTTCACTAACACCTGATTTTAGATTTGCATGAAGAATTTATGTGAAAAGAACTGTGAAGTCATCACCCAGCAAAATTGTGGGTGGCATATTCTCAAAGCCTCTCCTTCCTTCTTAAAGTGATTTTGAAAAAAAAGGAGTTCAGATGAAAAATGCCAGTGAAAAAGGTTTTATCCAGTTTGAGGC
The DNA here is from genome assembly GCA_039654405.1 of Bullina lineata. NCBI lineage: Eukaryota > Metazoa > Mollusca > Gastropoda > Bullinidae > Bullina > Bullina lineata. The sequence goes on from JBDFRD010118374.1 coordinate 8,705, forward strand.
ACAAAAATGGTGTTAAACAACTCTTATAATCGAGAGATAGGCTTAACAAAAATGTGTACTACTCCCAGCTTCTTTCAATAATGTATGCATATTCCACTTTCGTTACCGTAATTTTATGTTATATTCATATTTATAATTTTGCTTTGCGAGTGGGATTTTGGTTTAACTGCGATAAGTAGCGATAACAGTCTCGGTCAAAATGCGTCAAATTAATTTTGTATCAAAAGACAGAAGAATTATATATATTTATGCTGCATCAGTTATAAAGTTTATACCACTTCCTTTGTCGAGTTTTCTCTGGCCGAATTGTTATGGCAAGTCAAGGCAAGGCAGACACAACTTTGAACAGCTGGCACACATAGGCAAACTGGCAAAGCATTTTCTACTAAAAAGAAAAGTAAACAAACCAGGCATAAGTTTGAAATAATTCTTTCAAAAATAGCTCTTTTATCAATTTTATATTTGTCTTCTCAATAGGAAACATGATCTTGTTATTTTGTAACATTTCCATGTTGATTATGCCAGAGCGCTTAACTTCAAATCTACGTTGATTATAAAAGTGTTGAGCTGCGGCAGAAAAGACCACACTGGTGCACATTCTGCAACCAGAGGTTTGGGGAAGAGAATCTACTGGATAACTGTTGTGTCAAGCTTATAATAAGTAATATTAGTTCATGCTCTAACTAATGAATGCCTGAGCCATTGTTAAGGATCTGTGCCTATCAGTCATTGTGATGCAAATATTTCCAAGTGTAAATAGATCTGAGGTCAGATCTGGGTTTGCAACTGGGCAAGGAGTCAAAATTCCAGTTTGTGGATGGGAGTATGATCTACAGTGCTACAACTTCACTGAGCAGTCACTGCAATGCCAGTCCTTTCAGGTGTGCCCAGTACACAGGTGTAGTTTGCTCTGCAGAACTGAGGCTGATAATGGGATCCTATTGTGGCTTAGGACCTTCAGTCTTGTGTTTATAGAATACTGATTTATGAACTTGACTTACCTCATAAGGACCCTAGAGAAAGAATTTTCCCGAATCGGGCCAGCAAGTATTGTATTTCTGAAAAGTTATTCCTGAAATATTCTGAAATGATTGAGGTTGTTGGTCCCAAGTCAACCTTTTAGCCTCAGGCGAGGACCAGTCCCTGTTAGAGCTTGGATTTTTAAAGACTTGGTCTATATATATGAAAAGATGGAAAAGATGCTTTACTGGGCTGTCGAGTCTTTTCTATCCATTGTTTGTCATTGATCTCATCAGTGAGATTCATCTGCCTAGCTGGATCATATTTGGTCTCAGCTCCACCCTTTGGTCAGTCTGACATGGGTGACCCTGCCAGGAGCTTTAGCTCCAGCCAGTAATTCTTTCCAGGTCATGGAGCTACTCAAGTCTCTTAATCTCGACAAGGTGGTGACCCATCTGAGAGGAGGAAGATACTTCTGGAAATTATTTCTGAAGAGTTTGAAAACAATGTAACAGTCTGTGCCAGAGTTGTTTTTTTCCTTTTGTTTTGCTTTGATCGGGTATTGGTTGCAAACTTGCTTTTCACAACTCAATGAATTATTTAAGTTCTAGAAATGAAAATGTTTGTCCTTTTATTTGAAGCGGAAGCGTATAAATATGCTATAAAAGCTTTTTTGGAGAAAAAGGAATTTAGGATACAATCGTCCTGAACCCACCGTAAGACTATGTCCATATTTTGCTTTTAAGGTGAAGATGAAGTTTAATAATCAAGGGAAATCAGACTTACCCACTCTGATGAAAATATTTGTACTGACACAGAAAGTGGGGTGAAGAATTACCATTTTAACTGAGTTATGAAGGTTTTTTATATCTTTCATTTATGTTTGGTGTTCCTTTTTTTCAATCATTCTTTTTTGTTCCTATCCTTCATTTAAAAAAATTATTTTTCACAATTTTGACCCCTCTAAGTTAGATACCCTCCGAGTAACATGCAGGAAGCAATTAAAATACATTTAAAAACATTTTCAAAAAAATCAAAGCAGGAAAATCTTCCTATTACAGACCTGCCAACCCTCCCGCATTTAAGCGGGAGACTCCCGCGTTTTATACCCATCTCCCGCACTCCCGGAAAGCGCAAAATTTCTCCCGGTTTCTGACAGTCAAGGTACGACTGTTATGTCTTGTCCCTTTTGCGGGAAACATCGGTGATGTGCGCTGCAAGCACTCGTAGAGTATTTGCGGTAATTGTCGTTGCTTTGCGCATTGCGAAAACGTCACATCCGGAATGCAAAACGCTGAACAAGCAAAGGATACCACGTGTGTCTTTCAGTCATTCGATCCCACGCGTTCAGGCATGTCGAAAGGTAAAATTGCATTGTGTGATTCGCCGCTCGCCTCGGGCAAGAAAAAGTACTTGACATCTTATGAAAGTGCTTATACGGATGAATTTCCGTGCTTAGCGAGAGTCTCCCTGAAAAAGACCCAATCTCCCTCATTTTTTAACCTTGCCTCCCTGAAAGTTGGATTGGAGCTTTGGCAGGTCTGGATGAGAAGGATACAAAGTCCTTATAACAGACATGCCAACTTTATGGGTTCACCATAAGAAATTACGGGGAGCTGTCAAAAATTATGGTTTACGGGCAATTACGGCGAGGATATATGCTTTTAAATCTCGTGCCGTTGTGTTCTTCATTCTCTGGCTTTGTCCTTGAACAGGGTAAAATTACTCTTTTGGGTCCTCATTTTACTGCGAGTTCAGCTTGTGATTACTCCAAGCCTTAAATGGGGTTGGCATGTCTGTAATAGATCATAATTGTAGCAGTGTTAGGGTAAAATATCAATTTGTCCTGTATGTAAATATATTACTAATTCTGTTGGCTGCTCCTGCCTCTCCTGTACATAATTCTGTCTTTAGCAAGGCGAGAACAAGGTACTGTGTCTTGGAAATAGCTCTTATCTATAGCAAAAGGGAGTTAATTGCTATTATCTGTAGCAAGAATGGAAACTGAGAACTCTGTCTTGCATGCAACTATATGTAAAAAAAAAAAAGGGAAAAACAAGCTTTACTTGAACTTTAATCAACTCATACCTGAAACAGGTGGCCAGGTGCCGCCAAAGAGCTTGAATGAAGCCGGAACAATGGCCATCTGCAATAGTGCTGCCTGGGATTCCAAAGTGGTGACCTCTGCCTGGTGGGTCTATCATGATCAGGTGTCCAAGACTGCGCCCTCTGGGGAGTATCTCACCACAGGAAGTTTCATGATCAGGGGTAGGTAACCTCGTCGCTCTTATACATATGTATGTGAATGGTTGGGTAGAGTGGTACAGACTGTTTATAGCAGGGGGAGGGGGTATTTTTTTTTTTAATCTGTGATATTGCTCTTGATTATGCTTCACTATTTACAAACCATTATTAATATTAGTATAATTGTGAATTACCTTCAATAATGACATAGGATAATGCTTGATATTAAGACTTTCTCTTCAATTTATTTTATCTTATTTCTAGTCTTTTGAGAATAAAATTATTGTAGTACATAGAAGTTGAAGACAATTGCATTCTTTTTTTAATTGCATTATTGAGCATGTCCAAGAATGATTAGAAATTTACCCAGTCTTCTTGTCAAGGTTTTTCATAATCATCATTGCGGACATTGCCATAACAGCTTCAGTGATGGAAAATAATGCATCTTTAATTTAGTGTTCTCCTCAAAGCTGTCTAAATTTTTGAAGGAAAACTCTATGGCAATCAAATGGAGATGGGTTGATTCTGTGGTTATAGGTTTTTAATGTGTGAAATGTTCTTGCAGTGAACACTCATTTGTTATGTAAAACTAGAAGCATCACTTACTAGTGTTGGTATTGGATTAATATTTCTTCAATGTTTAGATTTTTCTCTGCAGATGATTTATTACTCTACCAAGTATCTACTAAGTTTAAGTTTACTTTTAAACATTTTATTATATTTTCACAGGGAAAAAGAATTACCTGCCGCCCAGTTACTTGATATATGGCTTTGGTTTCTTGTTTAAGGTAGGTACTTGCCACATAGATTTAAAATTTGGTTTTATTTAAAAACGTCAAATTAATTAATGTGAGACTCTGTTCCTGTTCCTAACTCAGAATTTGTTACAAATTAAGTTTTTTTCAACAGTCTCAATATAAAACAAAGCTGACATTTGAAATGATTGTCTTCAGAGTATAATCATAAAAAGGGAAATTTGTTCATAATCACATACTTTTTTAGCTTTCCTACAGCGTTTTCTTTGCACTGAAATATGATTTATTCTCACAGCTGGAAGATGGGAGTATAGAGCGTCACCTGGGCGAGAGAAGAGTTCG
>JBDFRD010118485.1:0-13001 GCA_039654405.1 Bullina lineata
AGAGAGAGAGAGAGAGAGAGAGAGAGAGAGAGAGAGAGAGAGACAGAGAGAGAGACAGAGAGAGAGACAGAGAGAGACACAGAGAGACAGAGAGAGAGAGAGAGAGAGAGAAAGAGAGATAGATACCAACAGTAGCGCCAGTCGCCCGCTTACCCTAACCTCCGCCCCCACCCACCCACACACACCACCACCTCCACCACCACCTCTCCGCGCCGCTAAGCCGCACATTTCACCGCGGCGCCTCGCGGCACGCCGCGTCACGCCATACGTTCGTTAGCGCGAGAGGACCCGAATCCAGACCGCGTCATTACCACGCGTGCCCCCATCTCTCGATCGCTCTTCGGGACATAAGAGTTTCCGGTCAGTATTAGGTTCGTAATCGCCGCGTCGCCCAAACCGTTCTCTGTTTCCGTCGATGATATCGGACGGGATTGAACCGGACAGGAAAACCGACGTAGAATAAACACACGACGATTAAGACCGTTCTGTGTTAGGAATGCTTTGATGTAGAAAGAGCGTGTTTGGTTTGATTAGAATTAAACGAGCACGTCTCTTTAAAAGTGATACGCTACGCGTCTGTCAGCGAGTTTTGGTCTTGCAAGCGTTGGAATATAAAGAACGCGTGCGCGAATTGATCCCTATTGTAAATGTGGGATAGTCAATGATAGTCAACGATTATCAATGATAGTCAAGGATAGTCAATGATAGTCAACGATTATCAATGATAGTCAAGAATAGTCAAGGATAGTCTAGGATTATCGCAGATAGACAAGGATTATCGAAGTTAGACAGAAATTATTGAAGATAGTCAGAGATTATCGAAGACAGTCAAAGATTATCGAAGATAGTCAAAGATTATCGAAGATAGTCATGGAGTATCAAAGATAGTCAAGGATAGTCAAGGATAATCAAGCAGAGTCGCTCTGGGATGACCCATGCCAGTTAGGAGGAGTGTTGTGACATTCAAGGAATTGGATACCATTGTGAAACAGGTGAGCTTTCTGTTTGTTTTTTTTAATTAAATTACTTCGCCCAGGTATAAACATGTGTGATCAGGTGTATTCCGGAGTGTGACCAGATGTGGGTGTATTTTCATTACGATGACGTAAACGAGTTCGCAGAAAAGTGTGGGTAAAAAAAAAAGGTGAGGTGTGTGTGTGTGTGTGTGTGTGGGGCTGGGGGGGGGGGTGTAAATATTGTGAGGAAGTCGGAATAAAATCAGTAATAAAAGTAAGTCAAGTTCCTTCAATGCCTATGAGTCCCATAGAGCCGGAGCGTATCCTGGTTTCTGTAGCGTGAAGCGGAACAGGTGGTTTTTACTTCATCTCCTAGACAGGACGCTAGTCTGTCGTAGGTTTACTTCCCCAGCAGATTATGCCGTTACCCAATTCGCACCTGGGTGGGGAGGGGCGGAACAGGTGGTTTTTACTTCATCTCCTAGACAGGACGCTAGTCTGTCGTAGGTTTACTTCCCCAGTAGAATATGCCGTTACCCAATTCGCACCTGGGTGGGGAGGGGAAAACTTAGTAAAATTTGTCTTTCCTAAGGCACAATACGGTCACCACCGCACCGGATTCGAATCCGTACCCATGTATCCGGAGGTCTAAGCTCTAACCATTCGACCAGGGTGCCCACTCGGAGGAAAAGAGCAAGAATATAAAGTCCAAGAATACCATAAACTTTTTTCTTAATAGTAAAATCAAATGGAACTCAGACTCTTCTAAGGCACACCATTACAGCAGGGAGGAAAAACCTGCTTAAAATGACCATCAAGGAGAATAGAAAGAGAAGGTGGTGGGTGGTGGAAAAGTAATCTGTACTGTTTTAAAACATTCTTTCTTATTTTCCGTTATTTATTTTATGTAAGTTCATCCGAAAATTTATGTCGTACGTTCGTAATATTTAATCTTGTCATTTTAGTAAGGTTAATAATCTTCGTATTACTTCTATTCCAAATGATGATGACAATTAATAATAATAATAATAATAATAATAATAATAATAATAATAATAATAAGAAGAAGAAGAAGACTGATAATAATAAAAAAAATAATAATAAGAACAATAATTCCAATAATAATAATAATAATAATAATAATAATAATAATAAGAAGAAGAAGAAGAAGAAGAAGACTGATAATAATAAAAATAATAATAAGAAGAACAATAATTCCAATAATAATAATAATAATAATAATAATAATAATAATAATAATAATAATAATAATATTAATAATACTGACCAGACCAAAGATTCTGTTATGCACATAGCCCTTGTTTTAAAACAATGCTGTACTTGTTACATTTAGGATAACTTAAAGTACAAGTAAACTTACCAAGATACCCGGACAGAAACAGAAGAAGACCAAAATAGATTTATTGTGTCAAAAAACAAACAAACAAACAACAAAACCACCACCACCAACAACAACAACAAACAAAAAAAAGCAAAAACGGAGAAACGAAAAAACAAGAAGGCCAGTATGTAAAGTTGCTTACATATTACATGTATCTACAAGCTCCAAAGAGCGAACTTAACCCAGTTTCAGTTACATAAAGCGAAGCAAATGACACTAGATATCTCATGGAAAGGGGACAAGTCCGTCGTAAAAGAAAGTTTATTTATTTATTTATTTATTTATTTATTTATTTATTTATTTATTTATTTATTTATTTATTTATTTATTTATGTAATTATTTATTTATGTATTTATCATTTATTAATTTATTTTAATTGGTTTATCAATTTATGTACAAATCAGTTTAAATCTGTTATTAATTAAATTAACTCAAATTTTATGATTTCGGTGCGGCTTGGGTAGTGCTCATCTTTTGTTTGAACCCTTAAAGACAGAAATGTTGAGCATTGCTTTTTGCTTCTTTTGTATTCTTTAGGATCGCTTCTTCTATTTGTATTGACCACCTTACTAGCAATTGCTGGACAATGAACATTGTATGCTCTAGTCCCTATTCAACTTCCAATATCTGGAGGGTAGATGTGTTTCTTCGTAACGATGGGAGGAACGACCGGGCAATACGATAAAATGTGCGCATCACTGACTCTCAGGCCTGGCAAATACCTGCCAATCCGTGTCACAGGGGTTTGGCCGATTGTTCGTACCTGTGTTTCTGGCACCCGAGAGCATTACCTTAGAAAACAAACAAAAAGGTAAATCACGTGGAAGGAACAAGCGTGGAATAGTACACCAACTGTGAACACGAGTTGATGAAACTCCACACGACTGGAAGCGAAGCAGAATAGCTTGTGTGATCGAGGTTGCTGTCTTCCTCAGTCGCTGGCGGCACTATTCAACTGGGGCTACTTCTCTCACTAATGAAGTCTCCAGAGCTTAAGTCCTGTGGGGGCCAATAGACAGCAATTGAACTTTTACCGCTCGGCTAATCTTCCATTGTCACCGAGAGACTGTCGTCCATCAAAGGCTGAGCTTGTAGTAGCGAATGGAGTCAACCTATTTGTATGGTAGAATCCCTGTAGAAGGAGAGACCTTTTTTGTTGTTGTTGACTGGGAATCAATCTAGTTAATCGACTTGAGTCTACGACAGTACTGTCTTTGTTTTTTTTAATCTTTCTCTGTGCTTTGTCGTATACATTACGCTTATCTGTCTGCCTGTTAGTGAATCCTTATGTCTACCTGTCTGTCTCTCAGGCTCTATTTCTATCTCTCTCTTTTCTATCTAACACATTTTTGCTTTGACTCACTCTCTGCTCATTATCTCTCTTTCTCTCTCTCTCTCTCTCTCTCTCTCTCTCTCTCTCTCTAGCTTCATCTCACTCTCTCGTTTCTTATCTCTCTCTTGCTTCCTCTCTCTCACCTTCGTTCTCTCTCTCTCTCTCTCTCTCTCTCTCTCTCTCTCTCTCTCTCTCTCTCTCTCTCTCCCATTTTTCCTATGTGTTGTTATAAATAAGAGACGATTTAAACCTCCCATTTCATTCGGTCCATCAATTATTCCATGTCGCCGTGGTTCATCGCTGTTGCATTTGACAGAATTTCTTCCTCTTCATTTTAAAGATGTATAATTTCCATTTGAAATATGCAGTATGTATGAGCTCTAAAATCTTCCACACATTTCCCTTTATTCCATGATAGTGGTGAAAGCTTGGTATACTTTGTGTTGTATTTTGTGTTGTAAATATTCTTGTCTGTTCTTTGTCGTAATTCCTGTTCACATACAGCACTTTAAATATATATTTATGGTGTTTTTAATCGCGTTTTTTTTTATGATAGGCCTACAACTGAGTCTCATTTCTTATCACCAAGAACGCCCACGTCTTATAGGGTTTTGCCCACGAACAAGGGTTTTTCTCTGCCATCGGCAATCTTTCCAATGATAGATACACCCCAGGTGCATGTTTCTTAATTTGCGTGGATATAAATAATTTCTTCTTAATTTGGTTCCATATTTATCGTACGCCTGTGACTCTCTTTCAAAACATTTTTTAAATCTGTACTCTCTGGCTTTCTTTGTAATTTTTCCTCTGTTGTCGAAGTACATTGAATCGGACTTCTTTTTATTTTATTAGATATTTGAGACGATGTCGTGAACTTACTTTAACAAGCTAAACAGCTGAAAGCTAAAAGTGTTCCTTCGCCCAGGATTTCTGACAAACAATATTCAGTCTTCTGTTACTTTGACGTCAGCAGTAGAATGTTCAATAACACAAAAATGTAATCCAATGACACACAAATGTAACTCAATAAAAACTCACAATACATGTACTCATAAATGTATCCAGCTCTTCAAAAGGCTAATGGGACTCGTGTAACCCAATTCCATTGTTATGATTGGTCACGCGGAACAAGCATGTGACAAAGAAAACACTTAGATTCACTATTCGCGTGATAATTGAGGAATTAGTTTCTCCTCTTGAAAACAAAGTAGTGTCACCGCCTGGAGTAATCACACGGAAAGTGGGAGAAAAAATAAGGAAAAAAAGAACTAATAATTTCTACATTATAAAAGCAAATAAAAAGGCAATTTACAATGAACAATTAGCGACCATCGTCCAGCTCCCTAATACGCAAAAGCGTGCGCGCGGACACACACGCACATATAATTTTGTCCCTGTTTTCTACCCATTTCCACTTCAATCCTTTCCTCTTATTTTTCTCCCTCATTAAACGTCCTATGATTTAATGACCCCGACATTGTTGATACGCAACAAAAACAGAAAGCTGCCAAAGCTGTCATGAGCGCCGACTAAAACAAAAGCGTTGGACGCTCTGGATAAAAACCAGCGTGATCTGACCTTTTCCCGCGGTTTGTTGAAGTGAGCAATCGATACACGCGTAATAGGTGCTCATGACACCCCCATTTTCCCCAGGATTCAAGCTCAATTACCTGCCACTGCCCTGGCATCCAGGTGAAAAGCTGATGTTTCTGGAATCACGGCGAGTGATCACGCACGAGTAATGCATTGATCCGAGTGCCCGTTTCGCCCAATCGACTTGCATTGCTTAATGAATGGGAGGCGGACACGTAAACAGAACATAAAGAAAAAGAATGGACTTACAGGATGAGGTCAATGGGAATAGAATTAAAAAAAATGAAAAGAAAATCACGTTAAACTTACTGGTGACATTGCGAGAGAAATGAATAAATGAATAACTGGATGAATGAATGAGTTAATGAAAGATATGAAATAAACAAATAAATAAATGAATAAATAAAAAAAAGAATGCACGAATGAATGAAATACATAAATAAATAAACGAATAAAAAATAAATGCATGTAAATAAATAATGAATAAATACATAAATGAATAAATAAATAAATAAATAAATAAATAAATAAATAAATAAATAAATAAATAAATAAATAAATAAATAAGTAAATGAAGTAGGGGATAGTGAAGAGATCAGGTACACTAAAAATGGCCAATATCTTGTAAAATTCACTGTTGGAACTGTGTTGGAAAATCTAGAACTTCCATACGTTCTTAATTCACGCTTATTTCTGTAGTCATGTAGGCAAGCTTATAGATCTAGACTGGTCACGTCTTGGGTATGGTCATTCGTTATAGGACTGTCATCCTGTGACAATTTAATTTAGTCCTTTGCAGTTTTCTGCAGTGGTTCCTTCAGTCTTTATTCACAATCAAGTACCCTGCTTCATTCGTAACGTGACTGTGATTTTACAGGTCACCAACTGATTCTTGAGGTGAAGTGAATCATACTATTGAAGACCATGGGTGTCCTTTTGACGAAGAAGAAAATTTCGAGGTCTGGTAAATTTATATGAAACACATTTGGTTGCAGGCAAATGTATCCTGAGCAATTGATAATGCATCGCCAATTTAATGCAGTGTAAGCATACCTCGGCATTGCAAACGTCGGTTAAAAGATGGATGTTAGCTCTTTTCGTAGTGCCTCTTAATTATAATCAAACAGGGGTTTAATTTCTGACACTGAGACAAAACAACGATTAACAATTATTATAAAGAATAATATACAATAAATCGCACAGACGAAAAGTGTCAATATTTATGAAATAAAATGAAAAGAGGATGACCAGAACAAAACAAAATGTCGAGGGTTAGCAATGGTACTAAATTCCAGTGTCATGAAGCTAATGGTACATTTTGTGCACGAAGAAACAAGTATGCGTTGAAGACAAAACACGAGACAAGAGTAAATATCACGTGTAAGTAGAAGGTAATGTAAGCACATGGACCGGCATCTACATCACGAAAGCACAGAAGACGAAAGTGAAGCAAAATAACAATTTTATAGCAAAGTCAAAATAATGAAAACTTATCGCAAATGCTTAGAATTCTGACACAAGTTGGGTTTTTTTTTTTCATGAGGCAAAATGCAATTTTTTTTCGAAGGGTTGTGCATGCACTCCTTCTCTTTACTGAACTCTATAACACATTCCACAGCACGGCCTAGAGCAAAAGCACTTGCGAAAAGCTGCATTTAAAAGTTTTTGGTTGATTGGCTGGTTGGTGCAAAGTACAATGAACTAAATATACATGGGTAGGTTGGGGGTTTCATCACATAGCAGTTTTGATTCAAAAATAAGTGGGAAACATAAAAATGACGAATTCGATTCACCATCTGGTCCACCTCCTGAAAAGCAAAGCCATTCGGCATTTAAAACAATCTCTCATTAAGAAGTGATAACCTTAGTATACTTTGAATAACGCAAACACCATTGATACAATTGTCAGCATCTGGAGCAGCAACGACAGAACGTGTTGCTTCATAGAGAAACGTGTCATGTATAAATAATTATAACTGCCATTGTTGACTTGTTTGATGTCAGCACATTCTGAAAGGCAGACGTCCTTTTTTGCGTAACTTGAAAGACTTGTTACGACAAGTCCTTAAGGATGTACTCCAATGTGCAATTGCTTAAGAAAGAAAACAAGAACTCAACAGATCAAAACATGAAATACACAACGAAAACCCGTCGTGAAAATAATAATATCCGCCTGACAAAGTGTGACATTTCTAACGTTCAATTGAATGCCACTGATTTATGATAAAATGAGTGCTTTGATGCAAAAGGGAAAAACATAACTGACTTCAGAAATGATTCATAATGCATAGCCTACAATAACAAATCATCAGTAAAACAGGGCTGAAATCATGTTCTCAATTATTTCTTTGCAACGTCTCCTTATTTCTAAGTATTTTATGATTTTACCTAAGTGTATCAGCATTCAGGATCTAAATCGCTACCAAGATAGAAGAGGTGCAATACTAGGGAGCACACGTGGAAAAATAGCCTTGCGATGTACTCACCTGTGACGTTCGTTTGATAGGGAGATCCGGCGATAGGGATGTTACCATACTTGATGGTAATGAGATAGTTTCCTGGGCAGAACGCCGTGTAGCTGAACTCATACCCGTCTTCAACTTCTTTGCAACTGAGGGCGGTTTTGGACGGACCATCCACAAAAACGGCCAACATGCCAGAACCAGCTCCAGCTGTCCGCACAAGGAATTTGTTTTTGGTTCCTAGAAAACATGATATAATGAACATAACGTTAAAATATTGCCTTTTCGTTCCAGCACTTGTTCTGAAAGGCTGCAACAGTCGTGACGAAACTGAAAATACAATGATACAAATACATGAGTAATTTAACGCATTTCAAAAATATTGTTCTTATTTTTACTGTTATCTTATTTGCAGTTAAGTATTGTTTATTTAACTGATTTCAAAAGTTGATTATGTCAGACTAGATTTTCTAGTTTTATAGAAGGCTGCAAGAATCCGCATGATTCGTGTGTCGCTTTGAAAAGATGCTCTATTCGTATCTGTTGCGCGAAATTATCAAAACTGTAGAGATTTAACTGTACGTTCTTGAAAATCCTTCCTTTTATTAGAACTTTGTACGCTGTAGAGGCTAAAGCCTCAACATAAGGAACAATAAGGAGGAAAAGGAGGAGGGGAAGGAGGAAGTGTAAATCTTCAATATTTACCGCATTTTCCATGCTCCAAACCATCTCCACTGGCAGTGACCATAGCCGGGTCCGACGCCACTGAGCCGACCATGATAGGGAAAGGAGAGTCGGGGATATGAGCATCATCAAGCTTCACGTCCACGTAGTGAACGCCGTTTTCCTTCGGGATGAACCGGACAGCATAGACCCCTGTGTCCATTTCCTTCATCGCGAGAATGGTTAAAAATGTGTCAATGTCAGTTTTCAAAATATTATTTACATTTAATTGCACTGAGCTTTGAACGATTGCGCATTTTCTTCAATGAGGAAATTGATAAGAATATAATGCTGATGTTGATTTTCAGATTAATATTTCCACATAACTACAATGTATTGATTTGTACTGAACTTTCTGTCGAACAATTTCTTTTATACCACAAAAGATTGTGAATTTTCTTCAATGAGAAAATTTATAAGAATATAATATCGAAGTTTATTATGAAAGTAATATTATTTCCATAGAATGATTTGATTTTACTGAGTTTTCTCTTGCACAACTTTCTTGAATACGTTCTGAATAAAAGAGGACTTAAGATACGTCAAACTACACAAGTGCTTATAGGTTCCTTTTACCAATATGTTCATGTGTCCTTTTGGCTCTCTGTGTCTATCTGTTTATCCACCCACGCTTGCACTAAACCTTCCATCCACCCATTCAACTATCTCTTCACCAATAAATAGGTCGTACGTGTATTTATATTCCTTATATTGGCAAAAGCGCCTCAATGAACATAAATAAATATGGAAAACAGCTGCTTATTTCATTGGGCACTTATTAAACACGTGTGCCGGATTTTAATATTATTACATTAAATAATAAAATAATAAAAACAGCCGAGGTGCAACGTAATATAAAACATATGCACACCTACCTCTCATTGACGTCCTTACCTGTTACTGGTGATTGAAAGGATTCCTGCCTGGATGAAAAGTGTTTAATACAAATAAAAGAAGTTATCCTAAAGAATACAAAAACAAACCTCGACATTTCTGTCTTCACGGGTTTAAAAAAAACAGAAGAGCACTACCCATGCACACCGAAATGTAATTTTGACGTGGCTTGGTCTAGTGCTTGTCTGTTGTATAAACCCTTTAAAAAACAGAAATGACAAGCGTTGGTTTGTTTTTCTATTCTTTTCTTTGAGACGGTTTCTTGTATTTATATAATTAACGACTTTGCATTTTTCAGCTTCCCTGCAACATACATTCATTTTTCCTTTACCTGGATGAAGCAGTCCGTGTGAGCACCAGAAGGTGTGCGCACAGTGGCGTGAAGACTTCCTCTGGCGCCGTTGAACGACACGGTGAAAGTCACAGGTTTGTCGATCTGAGCAAAGACAGAATAAAGAACCGTTGTCATTATTTGTCTCAGGCTTTACCTTTTCCTCTGTAAAACCTACGTGTGTTTTATAAGAGAGGGAAATTTTATCTGATAACGTTCTTGTTTTATTTTAGGCACTTGCAGTGCATTAGTCCATGTGGGCGAAGGGAGTGTAGATGGGTAGGTAGTTAAGTAGGCAGGTGAATAGGTAGTGTGTACGCAGATAGGTAGATAGGTGGGTACGTAGCTAGGTAGGTAGATGTGTACTTAAATAGGTAGGTAGGCAGGTAAATTGGTATGAATGTAGGCATACATACAATAGGAGAGAGGGAGAGGGAGAGGGGGAGGGAGAAAGAGAGTGAATCAGTGAGTGAGTGACTGACAGACTGACTGACTGACTGACTGACTGACGGACTGACTGACAGACTGACTAACTGTGTATATGTATGTATGTGTGTTGTGTGTTGTGTGTTGTGTTATGTAAAATTGTGCATATTGACCTTCAGACTGACTGACTGACGGACTGACTGACAGACTGACCAACTGTGTATATGTATGTATGTGTGTTGTGTGTTGTGTGTATGTAAAATTGTGCATATTGACCTTCAAGCGTGCATGAGTGTTTATGAATATACATGTGTAATATCTTTATGCGTGCGTGCACACGTATACGTGTCGTTACAATATCTTACCAGCAAGCCTTTGTCCTTGAGCGAATGGACAGACACCTGCCTGGCGACTCCACTGTCCGGAGCCACGTTGACCATGAAGGGAGATCCAGGAATGTGCGTGTCATTGTACTTCAAATGAACTCCGTACATACCTGACGTTCAGAAAGAAGAAGAGCCATTCATTTTTATGAAGCAGGTGGGATACACCTGGAGCGAGCTAGAAAGGGCAGCCCATGACAGAAGACTGGAGGACTGTTGTCTGTGGCCTATGCTCCAGGAAGAGCGGTGTGCATAAGTAAGTAAGTAATTAATATGTTCTAAAGGTAATTTTAAGAGAATAATGACCGAAGTTTAAACAAATCATCATAAGTGTTTTTCGATTTGAACACTCGCTGGAAGACTCAGTGGCAGACACTCTAAGAGCCCACAAGATGTCCATCCTCCAGGCCATTCGCCGTGCAGCTAACAGACAACTGTGTCTCCCCGCGACAAGCGCAAGCGGAACGAAAAAGTAAAGTAAAGTAAACTAAAGACAAAACAAATGGTTACCAGGTTTTTTCACAGTGTACTGAGCGCCAAGGAAGCCGTTGGGTCTCTGCTCCAGTTTGATCAGGGCCTTGGAGGGTCCTTCCACACCGACGGACAATGTGCCTGGACCAGCCTCGCGGGTGTAAACGTTGAAAACGTCTGAAGAAAAAATGTGAGATGATGAAAAACGTTTTGAAACAACTGCTCAGCGATGACTGCATGCATGTGAGAAAATGAACAGTTTTTGAAACAATTGCTTAACATTGGAATGCATGTATATAGTTTCATGTGGAAGAATGGTATAAAGGTAATTTTGTAAGCTCACGCTTTTTACTAATTAACAATAGAGTTATTCATTCTTACCATTTTTGCACCCTGCTTTTTTACTGCCCATGTTCTCATTCAATACTTACTTTCTACACCGATGAATCCCATAATTTTATGTCCCCATAAAAAAATTAGATCTTCTTAATCGGCATTTAATTCACATTTGTTGAGGAAAGTTTTCTTAAAGTGCGTTTTCTTGCCAGTGAGCCAGTTTAAATCAATCATCTCGAAACCGGCTAAAATGACTTAGGCCAAAAGGGCAGCATCTTGACGACGTGTTCCTTGGCAGCTGCTTGTACTCCTGCTTCACCATGTCTAACTCTCACCCACACTCTTGTAATTCGCCATTGTCCTCCTCCTCTTCTTCCTTCTTCTCCTCCTCCTCTTCTTCCTTCTGCTCCTCCTCCTCTTCTTCCTTCTGCTCCTCCTCCTCCTCCTCTTCCTCCTCCTCCTCCTCTTCCTCTTCCTCCTCCTGCTCCTCCTCCTTCCTTATCGTGTTCCTGTAATCTATTCTGGATGCAATGGGTAATGATTGTCATTTTTTAAAATGTTTCATAGTTATTCCACACGTATTGGGGTGACTCTACAATGCTGGGGATTGAGTTGATTCCTACAATGTCTTTGCTTTATCTGATTATTTCATGCAATCTGTTTTGTGTCCCCTGGCGTCGTGTTTCCAAATGTGAGAATGTTCTGTTGAATGCGAACAAAACACAATGCTGGAAACGTATTAAGTTCACATAAAAAACGGTCACAGATTCACGTTCGCTTCTGGTGTTGACAGTAATCTTAGAAAGATAAAGCGAGCTGGGAATAAATTAATGATTGTGTTTCCATAGCTTAAAGCAGCAGTCCCCAACCTTTGTCACATACGCCACGGACCGGTTTCATGTGAGACAATATTTTATCGGACCGGCAAAATGAAGGATACGACAAGCATCAAAACTGGTATTTTCTAAATATAATAATAAACGTGAATCCACAGCGTATGTAACTTTATTTCCAGGGTTCTCGAAACATTGTGCTAACATTATAACACGAATAACGGCCTCTCAGCACCACGCTCTCTGGTTGTTATGGTAAAGGACTAAAGTGCCGGCTCGAAGGGTAAAGAAAAGCTCCGTCTTTGCTCTACTTCTTCTTCTTCTTCAAGTGTCACGGTGCAGGCATCGACGGTCATGGTCTTCCAGTCCACTCTATTATGGGCCAGCCGAATGAACTTGTTGTTGGACATTAGTTTGCTTGTTGAGAAAGTATTCAGACTGTCAATGTATGATGTTCTACTGTGTTTGTATTAGGTTATGTATTCTTTTTGTGCGGCCCGGTACCATTTGACCCTCGGGCCGGCACCAGTCCGCAGCCCATGGGACTACATGCATAAAGGATGCTCTTAGGTTACTGGTTGGAGTCCCGTGCTCATAAAGGGCCATAGTAATGTACTCTAGTCTCTGTATTTTGTCTGGGCTGAACTTTAAAACATATGCTTTGGTACGTTCTCATTCATGTTGTTTGTTGTTCTTGTTGTTGTTGTTGTTGTTGTTGTTGCTATTGCTATTGCTGTTGATGTTGTTGTTGTTGTTGTTGTTGTTGTTGTTGTTGTTGTTGTTGCTGTTCTTCTTCTTCTTCTTCTTCTTCTTCTTCTTCTTCTTCTTCTTCTTCTTCTTCTTCTTCTTCTTCTTCT